>JFGW01000332.1:0-29801 GCA_000729825.1 Epichloe sp. AL9924
CATTTCAATAGAGCTAACTAGAGTAAATAATATATAAATACATAAGGGTAATAATCTTATATTATGAGGATGATCTCTTTTAAAGTTACTTAAGTTATACTATACTTTATACTATTTAATTTACTATTAACCTAGGCTTTATAAAGCTTCTTTAGTAAGTATATTATTTACTTATTTATTTACCTTATAGTAATACTACACTAAGAAGTAGTAAATTAACTAGGCTATAAAGTGCTTTAAGCCTAAGATAAGGGTATTTTAAAAAGAAAAGTATAAAGGTATAAGGAATTCTCTAATAATAATTAACTTCTTTATAAGGGAAAGCCTTTATTAATAAATAAGAGAGGCTAGGGTAGTGTAAAATCTCTTTACCCCCTTATATATTAAGAAGGAAAGGTACTATAGATAGTATAAAGTAAGCTCTTTACCTATATTTATAGCTAATTTGTACCTACGGGGGTCTTAAGTGCGCTAGCTTTTAAACGACTGCGCCGACTTGGATCACACCCAAAGGAACGATAGACAAAGCTATTAATAAATAATTTAACTTAATTCTAATAATATATATGTGGCTTCCTTCGGACCTTTAGACAATAGTTAGTCTAACCGTGGCTAAAGGGTAGAGCTACTAAAGGGATGCACGCAATGCAATTAGCTATATTATAAGCTATCCTATACTATTTATAGTAGCACTACACTATAGCCTTACTTTTCCCCTTTTTACTTACCTTTACTCCTAGCTAGATTTCTCTCCTTCTCTTTTTTCTTTTCTTTCTCTTAGTTATTAGCTATTATTATTAACTTTATTAAATTTAACCCTTTATATACTAGTATAATAACCCTTAGTGTAACTAATACTAATTAGTAGTTAATTATAACTATAAATAAGTTAGGTATTATAAGAAAAGATATTTCTATAAATACTATAGCCCCTTACCCCTTAAGCTAATATATAGGCTATTTAGGCAAAGAGATATAACTATGGAGTGTGCTAAAGGAAAAGACTAGAATCCTAGCTATAAGCTTATTAGGCTTCTAAGAGATTAATTTATTAACCCTTAGGCCTTTAGGATATTTAGTTAATTATTATTATTATTTATTATAAGAAAACTAACTAAATAACTAAGTCTATTACTATAAGGTATTTTACTTAAACCTAATATTAAAAATAACCCTTAGCTAAGCTAGCTAACTTATATACACCCTTTTTATAATCTCTTTACTATCTTAGCTTCTTAGTATTTAGTGTATATAATATAAAGTTAAGTTATTTCTAAGCCTATACTATCTTTCCATGCCTATACTATCTTTATAACCTATTTTTTTTAGTTTTTATTGTTTTTCCGTTACTTTTCCTATTTACCCTATGAATTCTATTATTCTATTAGTCCTATTCATCCTGTTTTTCCTATTTATTATGCTTATTATATTTACTACGTTAATTTTGTACTTTTTTTATATTTCTCCTGTTTTTTCTCTTAAAGAGCCTAGAAACTATACTATTATTATATAGCTATTTATTTTATTATAATTATATTAATAATATTCTTTTATTTATTTCCTTTTATTTTTCTATTTATTCCCTAGAATAAAATTAGATAGTAGTATATCTTTAAAATAAACCCCTTAAGCCCTTTCTTATAAGAGTAAAATACCTTAAATACCTTCTAAATCATTCCTTAAGAGACTATTAAAGAATATATTACTAAGAAAACTATAACTATACTCTCTAGTACTTATAATAAAGTAAAAAGAACTTACCTAGCTAAATCTAAAGACTACTATATAGTATAAACTAAGTAATTAAATTACTAGGTTTATTTATACTAGTAAGCACTAATATTAGAGAAATAAGGACCTTTAAAAGAACTTCAGAGAAGACTTTAAGGGATAGTTAAAGAAGATATTTAGGAGAGCTTATAGTAACCTTATAAGAGAATTATAAAGCTCTTTATAAGATAATAGTATTTATATTACTTAAGGCCCTAGTATTTTAATTACTACTATATTAGAATATATACTTTAAGAAGAAATAATATTACTATAGCTAAAAAAGAGATTATAATCATCTAAGCTACCTTAAATATAGCCCCTAAAGATTACTACCCTAAAGATTTACTTTATTTATTTTATTACTCTATAGCTTCCTTCGGACCTTTGGACAATAGTTAGTCTAACCGTGGCCAAGGGTAGGTCCACTAAAAGGGATGCACGTAATGCAATTAGCTATATTACGTGTAACTTTACACCGCTTATAGTGGCTTTACACTATAAACTTACTTTTCCCCCTTTTCTCTCCTAGCTAGATTTCTTTCCTTCTCTCTTTTCTTTTCTCTCTCTTAGCTATTAACTATTATTAACCTTATTAAATTAAACCCTTTATATACTAGTATAATAACCCTTAGTATAACTAATACTAATTAGTAGTTAACTATAACTATAGATAAGCTAGGTATTATAAGAAAAGGTATTTCTATAGATACTATAGCCCCTTACCCCTTAAGCTAATATATAGGCTATTTAGGTAAAGAGAAATAACTATAGAGTGTGCTAAAGGAAGAGACTAGAATCCTAATAATAGGCTTATTAGGCTTCTAAGAGATTAATTTATTAACCCTTAGGCCTTTAGGATATTTAGTTAATTATTATTCTTATTATTTATTATAAGAAAACTAACTAAATAACTAAATCTATTGCTATAAGGTATTTTATTTAAACCTAATATTAAACATAACCCTTAGCTAAGCTAGCTAACTTATATAACCTCTCTTTCCTACCCCTTTTCTTTTTTCTTTATATATATATAGTTAAGTTATTTCTAAGTTTATATTATCTTTATTACTTATTTTCCCTTTCTTTTACCTTTCTCTATTGTTTTTATTATTTCTATTTATTAACCTTATTTATTTTACTTATTCTATTAATCCTATTATCCTATTAATCCTATTTATCCTGTTTTTTTTTCTAATTTATTATGCTTATTATGTTTACTATAATAATCCTATATTTCCTATATTCCTTTAGGTTTTCCTCTTAGAGAGCCTAGAAACTACGCTATTATTATATAGCTATTTATTCTATTATAATTATAGTAATAATATTCCTTTTACTTATTTCCTTTTATTTTTCTATTTATTCCCTAGAATAGAATTAAATAGTAATATATCTTTAAAATAAATCTCTTAAGCCCTTTTCTATAAGAGTAAGATACCTTAAATACCTTCTAAATTAATCCTTAAGAGACTATTAGAGAATATACTACTAAAAGAACTATAGCTATACTCTCTAGTACTTATAATAAAGTAAAACAAACTTACCTAGCTAAATCTAAAGACTACTATATAGTATAAGCTAAGTAATTAAATTACTAGGTTTATTTATACTAGTAAGTACTAATATTAGAGAGATAAGGACCTTTAGAAAAACTTTAAAGAAGACTTTAAGGGATAGTTAAAGGAGATATTTAAGAGAGCTTATAATAACCTTATAAGTAAACTATAAAGCTCTCTATAAGATATTAGTATTTATATTACTTAAGGCCCTAGAATTCTAATTACTACTATATTAGAATAAGTGCTTTAAGAAGAAGTAAAAATACTATAGTTAAAAGAGAGGTTATAATCTCCTAAGCTGCCTTAAATATAACCCCTAGAGATTATTACCCTAAAGATTTACCTTATTTATTCTATTACTCCTTAATACTAATTGAAATAGTATCTATAATCCCTATAAGAACCCTTATAATAATCTTAACTATTCTAAGACTTTAAGGATAATTAATATACTTAATCTTAGTAACTTACCTATTATTACCCTCCTTTAAATAAGTAAATTATAAAGAAAATCTCTAAACTTATAAAGATATATAAGGGTAGTAATTATTATAATAGTAAGAAGCTATATAATTTTCTCTTACCTAAGATTTTACTCTTTAAGAGTAAATACAATTAAATTAACCTCCTTAAATCTTACTTTAGTAAAGCTTTTCTTATTATACTAATAGGAAATACTATATAATATTTCCTTAATTACTTATCTAGTAAAGGCCTTTCTTATAAAGGGATAATTACTAATATTTATTATTACTTTAAGACTAAAAGTAACTAATAGTTTTACTAATATAAATAAGGTAATATAACCCTTAAGAATATTATTACTTAGAACCCTAAGAAAAGTAAGCTTAAGTGCCTTAAGATCCTATTAATTACTTTAAAGAAAGTTTATAGAGAACTATACTCTTCTAATATAGTAGATATAAAGCTTTATAAGTAAACCTTAAATATAGTCTTTAGTATTCTAGAATATTAGATAGTAAAGTATATATATACCCTAGGCTTTAAAAACCTTACTAGGAACCTTTATAAGTTAATTATAATTATAGAAAGTAATATAAGGAGTACCCAATACTACTAGTATTAAGATAAAGACTTATTAAAGGTAATATTTATAGATTACTAATATAGCTAATAAAATTAGAGAAACTAAGGAAAAGGAGGTTATTATAGTAACTCTAGGTAACTTAAGTAATACTTTATCTATAGTAAGAATAGCTACTAGTTATTAAACTACACTAATACTAAGTATTAGAGAAAGAAAAAAAGGTAGTAAGCTAGTAAGAATTATTACTTACTTTCTTTAGAAAGGAAGTTCTAAGTATTTCTTATTATATTTAAAGGTAATAATAATACTAAGATAAAGAAAGTAAAAAACTAAGAGTCTTAACTTAAGACTTATACCTAGGCCTAAGATAATAATAATAATAATATTAAAGAGAAACTACTATTAAAGGCATATCTTAGTATTACTTAATTGTTCTATTTAGGATTACTAATAATAGATAATATTAATATACTTATAATACTTAAAAATTAAGCCTTTTAATATACCTTACTTAAATAAGAACTATACCTTAAAGAGGCTTTTAATAAGGATTACTTAATTTATTATATATCTAAATAACACTATTCTAAAGAGGTTTTTAGAGAAATAATACTAGATATAAGTACTTTAGGATAGTTAACTACTAGCCTAGTATAAGCTAAAGCCCTATTAAGATTAATACCTTTATTAAAAATTAAACCTTATAACCTAGAAGTTATTAACTTTAGTGCTAGATTAGTAATTATATATAGTGTTATTTATATACTAATAAAGCTTAGCTAAATTAACTTCTATATTCTTAATATTACTATACCTTTTCTCTTTTTACTTACTAATATAAATATTATAAAGGTTAAAGTTAATAATCTTACTAATATGCTAATTTAGGATAATAAGATTATACCTATTATATATAAATAGGGATATCCTTAGTGGCTCCTAGAGGTAAGAGAAATAGCTACTTTTTATCTTTTAAAAGGAGAGATATATTAACTTTACTAAAGATTTAGTTATCCCTTAATTTAATAGCTTATAAAGATCCTTTAATAAGTGTTACGACATCCGGGTCAACGTCAGGTTAACCACTGAAGGAAGTGGAGCACGTGCGGCAACGCCACCCTGTGATTAGCTACACCTATACGCGAGGCACGCACGTGACTCACAATCCCTTTTCCTATAGCTACGTAGCCCCCTAGATAGCTTTATAAATTAACTTCTATTATACCTTTAAATTAGACCCTTTTTACACTAGTGCATAATATTATAATAGCCTTAATAGTCCTAACACTAATTAGTGGTTAAAAAACCATAGATAAGTAAGGAATTACTTAAGAAAAGACCTTCCTTTAGTTAACTAAGGAAGCGTGCTAAAGGAAAATAAACTCTAAATACTAGATATTAGGCTTCTAAGGAATTTAACTTTTTCTATTATTAAGTTTAGAGCTATTAGTAGAGGAATTAATTCTATTATCTATTATAAGAAAACTAATTAACTAACTAAGAAGTTTATAGCTATATATAATATCTTAAACCTAAGATTAACTTAACCCTTACTAGTTAAAAAATCCCTTAGCCTCGCTAGCTAAACTACATAATATAATAATACCTTCTAATAATAAATAAGTACTATTACAGACTATAAAGGGAAAGTAGCCTGCTAAATCTATAAACCCTAAAAGACCTAATAGGTTTACCTTACCTTAATAACTTTAAAAACACACCTTAGCTATTATAACTAACTAGGAGAGCTCTAGAGAACTAGACCCTTAGACTACTAAGGATTAGGAGCTTAATAACTATATTACATAGATAATTAATATCTACAAGAGTAGCTAATATAAAGATCTTGCCCTATAGGAGATTTTCTATAATAACCTTAATAGCTAGACTAAAGAAACGCTTAACTAAGCTTTATAACCCTTAGTGCGTGAATTATAAGACTACCTCTATAAAAATAGCATCTATATTATTTAGAATTAAACTAGTAAGATTATTAAATTATTAGTCTAAGTCCTTAAAGAAAATATAATACTACTATAGCCTAAGAATAAAATTATAAAGTAAATAGCTATAGGCAAATTTATCTCTATTAATAACCCTTTTATTATAAGCCCTCCTTTTTACACTCCCTCTCTTTATAACCCTTTACTATATAATCCTCCTATTAATAACCCTCCTACTATATAACTCCCTTTAAGAAAAAACACGCCTTAACTGCTAATAATTCTATTTATTACCCTAAAGTAACTAGTTTAATAGCTATAACTAGCTTAAGTTATGCTAGCCTTAATAATCCCCTTTAAAAACTAAATTATAAGAAAGATCTTAGAACTTACAAAAGGATATAAGAATAATAACTATTATAGTAAGAAGATATATAACTTCCTTACGCTAAAAGTTAACCTATTCTAGAATAAATATAATAGAATAAACCTTCTATAGGAATATATATATAAGGCCCTTCTAATTATGCTCTTAGGTAATGCTAAATAGTATTACCTTAATTATCTAGTAAATAAAGGTCTTATATATAAATAAATGGTTAATAATATCTATTAACGCTTTAAAATAGAAAGTAACTAATAGTTTTATTGCTAAGAATAGAATAATATAATACTTAAGAATATTATTACTTAGAATCCTAATAAATCTAAGCTAAATTATCTTAAGACTTTACTTATAACCCTTAACTATATATATAGAGAACTCTTTCCCTTATTAATAGTTAATATAAAGCTTTATTATTAAATATTAAGCGTAATTTCTAGTGTTCTAGAATATAAGCAAGCTAAGTATAATTATTTACCTAGTTTTAAAGGACTTACTAGAGACCTCTGCAAATTAATCTCTATTACTAAAGCTAATAAGTTAGCTACCTAATTTAATTAAAGCACTATTAATACTACTCATACTAATGATTTAGAGGTAATATTTATAGACTACTATTATAATTAACTATATAATTAATAAGGTTATAGTAAAGGCTATAGTTATTATAACTAAGGCTATAGCTATAGTAAATACTATATTTATAATAAGAATAGTTATTAGTTAATAAATTATTTAGAGAAAGACTATAAAGAGATAAAAGAACACTAGTGGAAGAATAAGAGGCACTAATTACTACTTATAGAGAGAAAGTTCTAAGTATTCCTTATAGCCTATAAAGGCTAAGGACCTAAGGAAATAAATAACCTTACTAAAGGAGTATAGGAATTAGCTAAAGCTTTTATTAAATCTAATAATAATAAGGATAAGGATAATAACACTAAAGAGACCTTTATATTAAAGTTTAACTAACTAAGTATTATATAATTCTTTATATTAGGATTATAACTAGATAATAGTAATGTTATTATAACCTTAAGAGATTAAGTATTTAAACACACTTACCTTAAGTATAATCCCTTTAATAAAGTAAAGACCTCTTATATTTTAGAGAAATATTACTCTAAAGAAGTCTTCTAAGGAATTATACCTAATATAGGAGCTTCTAGCGTATTAATAGCTAGAATTAGATCAGTGCAAGCTTTACTAAGATTAATACTATTACTAAAGATTAAAATAACTCTAGAGAAAATAATTAAATTTAGTGCTAGTAAAGCAACTATATAAGGAGTAGTTAATGTACTAATAAAGCTAGGTAATATTTCTTTCTACGTAATTAATACATATATGCCCTTCCTATTCTCTTTAGATAATATAGATAGATTATATATTAAGGTTAATAACCTCGTGAATATATTAATCTAAGGTAATAAGATTGTTCCTATTATTAGGAAATAGGAATATTTTTAGTAGACTCTAGAAGCTAAAGAAATAGTAGCCTTCTATATATTAGAGACAGAAATTTATTAATTACATTATTAATTTAGGCATTTATTAGTTTAATAGCTTATAAAGATATTATAATAAGCTAGTTATAATATTAAGACTAAAGCTATTAAATAATTAACTAAAATTTACTACTATTACTAAATAAACAGAAAGGCTCTAGGTAGATTTAAGTTTATAGTTAAAGATAATTACAAATTTAACTATAAGATTATTATTAATATTATTTAGATTAATAGCTAACTAGTTCTTTACGTTATTAATTCTATAACTTTGTTTTAAGTAGCCTAATTCCTAGATTTTAATAAGTAGAAAGCTTGTGATATTTAGAACGCTCTGCGTGAATACTAGATTAATACCTATCTAGGCCCTCTAGATTAGATTGTTTATAATACTAGAAAGAACTTTATATTATTAGAATTTAAGCATTATATATAACTACTATTAATTAAGATTAATAAGGTTTTAGTTAAAGCTTATAATAGTATTAGAAAGGTTAAATACTATTATAGACTATTAAGGTAAGCTTATATAATTATTATAGATTTAATAGGTTAAGACCTTATGCTTAAATAGTAACTTTAAATAGCTATAAAAGCTATAAATAATTTAGTAAGCCTAAATAGTCTTATACTAACCTTTCTTGTTTTTAGTGTATACCTAAGGATAACTAATAAGTTACCGCTAAGTATATCTATTATTTAATAAGCTAAAGTAATCCGTAAAGCTACTAATAAAGTGTAATAACTTCTAGCAAAGTAATAAGTTTATAATGCTTTATAAACCTAAAATAGCCTAGATACTTTACTAACACACTAACTTTTGCTATAGTTAGATATATATATTTAGAGAGAGAAAGATAGATAGTATAGCCCTTATAAGCTTCTTACTACTAATAAAGAGACCTATACCCTTAAATTACCCTATAGACTAACTAGATTCTAGTTAATAGTTATAAAACCATATTATTATAATCTATACTAAGCTAAAGAACCCTAAGAATTAGCGCCTAAAGATAATAACTAGGCTATAAAGGATAATAAGCTTACTATTAAGGAAACTACCTTAGAAGCTTTAAGTAAAGAAGTCCTATAAGTTAGAAGAAAGTATAGTAAACTATAAAAAAAGCTTATAGTTTAATTTAACCTTATAGGAATTAATACTCTATTTACTATAACTACTTACCTAGTAAATAAAGACTAAGACAAAATATTAATAAAGGAAATTATAGCTAATAGTAAGTTAAGTAAAATGTTTCTTATAGTAAAGGAAGAAGCTAATTAGAATCTAGCCCTTTAGTTACGCTAGGAAGGGAAGATTATAACCCTAGGTAAGCGCTTTAAGTTATTAGATTAAGCTAAGATTAATGCTTTATAAGCCTATAATATATTTAGATTTATAATATTTAACACTACTAAACATAGTAATAAAAGACTCTTTAAATCTTATATAGTAAGAGAAGTAAAGGGCAAAGAAATAGCTATGCTATACAAAAAGTTATAACTTATAATCTAAGGGATAAATAATAAAGGGAAGGAATTTATTCTAACCTAATCCCTAATAATCTAATAGTTAAGTTAATAATTAATTATTATAATAGCACTATTGCTTAGATCTAAAGGTATTATCCTATAGATTTAAGATATTATATAAGTGTATATGTAATTAAAAACGTAGCTTATAAGATTAATTATTACTATATTACCTAAATAGATAGTATATTTATTTCCTAAAGGAACTATTATAGAAGTTATTAAGCCTTTATATAGAATTATAAAAGCAGGAACTTACTAGTTTATAACTTACTTCTATTATTATAGAGACTATCTTAATATAATAACCTTAACCTATAACCTATGCTTATTAATTACTGCTTTAAAAGATAATAACCTCTTTAAAGTAATTAGAATATAAATAGATAATATACTAGGCCTTAGTGACTAGGATTTTTATAACCTTAAAGAAAAAGAACTTAAGAAGGCAAATTTCTTAGCGAAACTAAAGTAAAAGCTATTAGCTAAGAATTCCCTTATCTTTAATAGTTATATCCTTATATAAAATGCTAATAATTTAATAGAACTATATTAGAAAGGTTAAAGTAAGAAGATTAAGTAAATTATACGCGAGGCACGCACGTGACTTGCGATCCCTTTTCCTATAGCTACGTAGCCCCCTAGATAGCTTTATGAATTAACTTCTATTATACCTTTAAATCAGACCCTTTTTGCACTAGTGCATAACGTTGCAACAGCCTTGACGGTCCTAACAATAAGCTAGTTATAATATTAAACACTATATAATTAAAAAGCTAACTAAAGTCTACTACTATTATTAGATAAATAGAAAAGCTTCTAGCTAATTTAAATTCTTAATTAAAAATAACTATAACTTTAACTATAAGATTATTATTAATTTTATTTAAATTAATAGCTAACTAGTCCTTTATATTATTAATTTAGTAACCTTATTCTAAGTAGCTTAATTCCTTAACCCTAGGAAGCAAAAAGCTTATAATATTTAGGATATAATTAGGGAGTGCTAGATAAATACCTATCTAGGCCCCCTAGATTAGATCATTTATAATACTAGTAATAACTTTACTTTAGCTAAATTTAAGCATTATACTTACTTAATATTAATTAAGATTAAAAAGATACTTATTAAAGCCTATAATAGTATTAGAAAGGTTAAAAAATACTATAGACCTCTTTACTAGGCTTATAATATTATTATAGATTTAATTAGGAGGGAGATTATACCTAAGTAATAGCTTTAAATAGCTATTAAAGCTATTAAAAACTTAGTAAGTCTAGATAGCTATATGCCTATACTACTAGTCTTTAGAGCTTACTTATAAATAATAAATAAGTTATTACTAAGTATCTTTATTATTTAATAAGCTAAAGTAATTTAGAAGGTAACTAATAAAGTCTACTAATACCTAGCTAAGAGGTAGGTTTATAATACCCTTAGCGCTTAGAATAGCCTTAATATATTACTAATATATTAGGTATTACTATAGGCTAATATATATATATAAAGAGAAAAAGGTAAATAGTATAGCCCTTATAAGCTACTTATAACTAATAAAAAGACCTATATAGTTAAGATACCCTATAGCCTAGCTAAGTTTTACTTTATAGTAGTAAAGCTATACTATAAGGACTTATAGTATAAGGAGATAAGGAAGTAAAGCCCTAAGACCCTAGGGAAGGTATACTTACCCTAGAGACCCACTATAAAAAAAAGGACCTTTAGGGGAAGATAAGGATAGCTAGGGAAAATAAGCTACTAGAGGGCCTAGGAGATAAGCTAATAAAGGGTATAAAGGTAAAAGTAAAAAAAAAAGAAGTGCTTTTAGTAAAGAGAAAGTAAGGGAGGCTAAGAAAAAACCTTACTATTTAATTCTATATTAATAAGGGTATAAAAAAGCCTATAGAGGCTTATAAAGCTAGAGTAACCCTTATAGGAAGCTATAGAGTTAAAGACCTTATAGCTAATCTTAAGGCTATAAAAGTAGCCCTTATAGAAAGCTATAAAGCTAATAGCCTTAATATAGTAAAAGTAAAGGCTATTAAGGCTAGGGCTTATAATCCTAAGAAAGCTATTAGACTTATAAAACCTTTTATACTTATTAATAAAGACTAAGAGAAAGTATTAATTAAAGAGATTATAGCTAGAGAAATACTAAATATAGTATTCCTTATAGTAAAGAAAAAGGCTAATTAAAACCTTACTCTTTAACTTTACTAAGAAGGAAAGATTATAACCCTAGGCAAGCCCTTTAAGTAATCTAACTAGGCTAAAATTAATGCCTTATAGGCTTATAATATATTTAGATTTATAAGCTTTAACCTAGTAAAATATAGAGGCTATAGGATCTTTAATTCTTATATAGTTAGAGAGATTAAAGGCAAGGGAATAGAATTACTATATAAGAAGTCTTACCTTATTATATAAGGCTATAATAATAAAGGTAAAGAGTCTATCCTAATATAGTTACTAATATTATAGTAAGTAAGTTAATAGCTAATTATAGCTATTACTCTATTATTAAAGTAAAAAGAGATTTACCTTTAGATTTATAATATTATATAGGCCTATATTTAGTTATATATAACACTAAAGAGGCTATTTATTATAAGGTTACCTAAGTAAATTATATACCTCTTTCTAGAAGGTATAGTAATAGAGGTAATTAAGCCTCTTTATAGGATTATAAAGGCTAGAACTTACTAGTAAGTAACGTACTTTTATTATTATGGGGATAATCTTAATATAATAACTTTAACCTATAATCCTTACCTACTTATTATAACTCTAAATAATAAGAATCTCTTTAGTATTATAGGAATATAAATAGATAATACCCTTAGTCTTAGTAATAATAAATTCTTTAATAAGGAAGAAAAAGAGCTTTAAAAGGTAAAGTTTATAGCAAAAGAAAAATAATACCTAATAACTATAAATCCCCTTATCTTTAATAGCTATATCCTAACCTAAAACGCTAATAACTTGCTAACCCTAACCTAAAAGGGTTAGAGTTAGAAGATTAAGAAAGTTAATCCTTAATTACTAATAGTAAAGTAGGATTATATAGAGTAATAAGCCTAAGGAAGTTATATTATAACTATATACTAGCTAGAGGTATCCTATGATCTTTCTATTGCTATATAACACTAAGAACCCTCAAGTAATAATATCTTATAACTTAATAAACGCCTTAAGTAGCAAATTAAGCATTAGTAATAAGGATTATAGTATATTCCCTTAACTCTTAAAGAGGCAGAGCTCTTTGTATTTATAAATAGGTCTCTTACTAATAATAAAGACCTTAGCTTATAGATTAGGTATATAATTATAATTAGTAATAAGGTAATAAAGGATAATAATACCTTTACCTTAAAAGGTAATATTATTATATATAGCTTTATAAAAAGTAAGCGTATAACTTATAGCGCACTTATATCTAAGCTATATAGCATAGTTTAAGGCGCTAATATGATATATATAATATCTATAACTCTTTACCTAATTATAGACTAATTAAAGATACCTTAAATCCTAATAATTCTCTATACTAACTTCTTCTTACTATATAAATGCCTTATAAAGCTAGGTATAATAAAAGAGAAGTAGCTGTTATAGACTCAAGCTATAAGCTCGGGTTAAGGCTAGTTCTTAATATATATTATTCTTTACTATAGAAATATATTAACTAGTAAATATATTATTACTATAGGATAGGATAAATACTAATAAGTTAGTAATATTATAATACTTACTTAAATAGTAAGTAAGGTAAATTAAGTACTTAACTAATAAGTATAATATAATATCTATACTAATTTAGCCTAAGTAAGAACCCTTTCTTACTAGGCCTCCCTTTAATAGTAATTAGGTTTTATTTATAGCTTAGAAAGGCCTAATAGCTTATAAGTTACTTATAGATAAGGATTTTATTAGTAATAAATAAGACTAGTAATACTTTATTTACTAGAACCTATTTCCTAAGGTATAGGTATAAGTTATACCCTTCTATAAAAAGGGCTATTTACTTAACTATTACCGAAAGTAACTTCTTAAATACCTTAGAGAGATATTTAATAACCCTTATTAATAGGAATTAGCTATTATAGAACTTAATTAGTTAATATAATAATAAAATAAGTAATTTAGTAACTTCTATATTCTTTTAAATAGAAATTAGCTCTAGCTAGGGGGCTTAATTAGTTAGACTTAGTAAAGTTATTTAAGCTATATATAGCGCTTTATAAATAAATTAGGGACTATAGTATAGGTTAGGATATACCCTAGGCTAATTATATTTTTATAATAGCTTACTATTAAAGTATTACACTAGATATTAAGTCTATAGGATAGTTGGGAAAAGAGTAACCCTAATATTAAGTTATTTAATAGGGAATAAGGGAAAAAGGTATAGAGAGGCTTTATAGTATATAGTTGTTACTAATAAGGACTATAAAGAGATCTAGAATAATATAGATTTATTCCCTTTCTTAGTTCTTACTCTAATTAATAAGACTACCTTTATAAATACTTAAGTTAATATAGGCTATAATTACTATACTACTATAAGTAAATACTTAGTCTAAAAGCTTTAATTAGAATACCTCCCTTTTCTAACTAAGAGGTTAGTTTATATAGCTATTAGTATAAAATAAGGGGGAAAAAAGAGCTATAAGAAATAATTATATATATTATATATTATTCATTTTTAGTTAGATTTAGATAGATAGGAAACGCTAGTTATAGTATATATAATCCTAGGACTAATAAGGTAACTTATCCTTAGTATACTATAAATAAAATAAAATAAAATTACCTTAGATATAATACACTAATAGGTATATATAGAATTAGTAAATAGTTTATATATATAGGCTATAGTTAATAGAAAGGTTAATTAACCTATAGTATTTATCTTAGGTTTAACCTTTACTAGGATAGTATAGTAAGTAAAGAGATAGAAGGAATATATTTAGCTTTACACTATAAGCCTATAGGAAATTATATTTATTTTGTAAATTAATATAACCCTAAAGGCTATAGAGAAGGAGCTTCTTACTTTTTTACTAAAGGTATTATAGGACTTTAAGGATTTATTTTAGAAGAGTAAGGCAAATATTTTATAACTAAACTAAGGGAAGTTAAACTACTATATTTGCCTTAGGCATAATATAAATAGAAATAAACCTAACTTACTATAGGCACTATTATATAATATACCCTAGGAGCATTTACTTAAGATTTAAAAGTAAGTAATAGACTTAATAAATAAGGGTTAAATCTAAGCGAGTTTACTATTAGTAATAGCCCTAGTATTATTAGTAAAGAAACCTAGTAGTAGTTAGAGGTTCTATGTAAACTATTACGCCCTAAATAAGATTATAGAATAGGACTATTACCCCTTACTATTAGTAAAGGAAATACTATATTTATTATTAAAGGCAAGGTGGTTTATAAAGCTAGATATATAATTAGCGTTTTACTGTATATATATTACTAAAGGTAAAGAACACTAGATAGTATTTTATATAAGGTTTAGTTTATTTAAGTGGTTAGTATACCCCTTTAGGTTAGTAAGTAAGTATACCTATAACCTTCTAGAGGTATATTAATAATGCCTTAAGTAGTATCCTTAGTAATTATATTACTATATATCTTAATAATATCCTAGTTTACTTAAGTAAATTATAAAAGGACTAGATATAAAAGGTTTATAGTATACTATCTAGACTATAGTAAGCTAGTCTAAACCTAGATATTAAGAAATATATATTTATAACTAAGGAGGTTAAATACCTTAGGTTTATTATTTAGGTAGGGAAGGTAATTTACTTAGATAGGGAGAAGATTATAGTAATTTAGGATTAGAAAGCGCTAATAAGGGTCTGTAAAGTCTGTGTGTTTCTTAGGTTTACTAACTTCTATTATAATTTTATACTAAGGTTCTTAGACTTAGTAAGCTCTCTTATTAACTTAATAAAGAAGGAGGCCCTATTTTACTAAATAGAGAAGTGTAATAAGGCTTTTAAGGTATTAAAGGTAGCCTTTATATTATACCTAATTCTAACTTAATAGAATCCTAAGAAAGATATATTAGTAAAGGCAAATTATTCTAGTATAGCATTAGGGGGTTATCTCTCTTAGTTTAGTAATAATAGTATCTTATAACTAGTGGCCTACTATTTAGCTTAATTATAGGCTACTTAATAGAATTATACTATTTATAATAAGAAACTACTAGTAATTATTTCTTACCTTAAGGTATAGTTAGTAAAGCTTTAGAGTATAAGTAAACTATTTATAATATTAATAGACTATAAAAACCTTAAGTACTTTATAGCACTAAGGGAGATATTAAAATAATAGGTATAATAGGCAGAGACTCTAGCACTCTTTAACTTTTACCTATAATATAGGCTAGGCATATAAGTAAAATAACTAGACACACTATTATAATATTATCTAGATAGGCTAGAAATAAATAGAGTAAAAACCTTAATTATTTAATCTATAATAAGCCCTATAAAATTTAGCTTTAAGAGGGGATAACTATATATATACCTTAAGCCTATTATAGTAATAGAGAGGGTTATTATAAATACTAGTCTAGCTCTATTAAGGAGTCTTCCTACTAGTAAGTTATTATTTATAGATAAATACCTCTAATCCCTATAGGACTAGTCCCTAACCTAGGATAGAGCTTATAAGTTATAGGTTAATATAGTAGTAATAGGGGCTAGGAAGTTCCTAGAAGCTACTAATATAAGAGAGTAAATTACAGACTATTAGATTAGTATAAAAGAGGCACTTGAATTCTAAGGGTAAATATAGGTTTCTAAATAGAAACTACTAACTATAATATTAATATAATAAGTCTATAACTTACCCTTATTAGGTTACCTAAGGTAAAATATAACTTTTAAGGCACTTTAAAGGGACTTTTATTAGGATAGTATATTATAGGATATAGCTTATTTTATATAAAACTATTACTATTATAAAGGGAGGAAGAGCTAGTAACTATAATAAGGCTTATTAAAGCTAATCCTACTACTAGATAGGTACTAGTTATAAATATCTATTAACTTTATAAATATCTATTAACTTTATAAATATCTATTAACTTTATAACTAACCTTCTAGCCTAGGGTTAGGAGTAGCTAAGGTTCCTAATAGTTATTATAGATTAGCTATTAAAGTACATTTAGTTAGAGGTAATAATATTAATAGTAGCTAAGGCATGTGTAAAATAATTTAAGCATTACTAGTAGCGCTTCTATAGGTTCCTTACACAGATTATTATAGACTATAGGTTAGATTAGCTTAGTAATTTCTAGACTAAACTCTATAAGGGAGTTAGTATATAATAATTACTTTTTATATTATATTACCTATAAATAAATAGTAGTATAAAAAGGGCTAACTAGGAGGTATAAGTAGTTTTATATATAATACTATTTTTCTCCTAGTTTAAATAGCTAGACTACTTACTAGCCTATTAACTAGTATTAAATAATAGGGACTTATTAGTAACTAGAGTAAGCGTAAATATAGCCCTATATAGGTTTAATATACTTATAATTTAGGAGTTATTTACTATAGGACTATTTATAATATTAGTAAAGGGAAAGGCTTAGGCTTTCTTATAGTACCTAAAGAATAGTATAGATTTAATATAGGCTATAATAGCTTTTATTTAGTAATAGTAATAGAAGGAGATAAATAGTAGCTATAGGCTAGTAAAGTAATTTTAGGTTAGGGACTATATATAGCTTAGTCTATATAATATTAAAATAAACTAACCTTATAAGAAGTTAGACTAGGTTATAGCTAAGTATAAGGTACTTAAGGTCCCTATACCTTTAACTATTAAACTAGATATTCTAAGGGGACTATATCCTATCTTTTATATTAATCTAGTGTAATATATAGTAAATAACCTATTACTAAGCTAGAAACTAGCTAATAAATAGCTACTACTAGAACTTATTATAATAGATACTAATAATAATCTCTTAGAGTATTAGGTAAAGGAAATTCTTATAGCTAAAAATACGCTAGGTTAAGGATTAAACTAGAATATCTTAGTTAAGTAAAAAGGGTATATTTAGCTAACTTAGGAACTATTAGAAAGCATATAAGATATAGAGGTACTTAACTAATTTAAATTATAATAGGGTAATATATAGATAAATAATAGTCCTAAAAGGGTATATTTTAATTTAGCTATAAAAAATTAAGGTACCTAGTTTTACTCTAGTATATATATACTTTAGTGCTAAATTTCTACTATAGTAAAAAGTAATTAAGAAGGGGGGGGGGTTATTATAGGTATTTTTATACTAATAGCATTCCTTAGTAAGGGTATAGGCTAACTTTACTATAGTTTTAGCTAGGGTATAAGTCTTAGATAATATTTACTATACCTAGGTATTACTTATCTCTTATATAAAAAGAGACTAAGTTAAGTTATTATTTATAGTTCTTATTTTATAAAAGAATTTAGTTACTAGGTTATTATAGCCTTAGTAAGTAAGTATATACTAGCTAAGTATAAGTTATTATACCTTAGAGGTACCCTAGGTATAAGTAATACTTATAAGGGAGAATACTAGAGGTTTAGCCTTAGTAAGATTAATATAGGCTATAGTAAGTATACTATTAAAATAATTATAGTAATAGATAAATTTTTTATTAAAATAGTATATTATCTCTTAATAAATATAGTTTACTTTATAGCTAGGGTTTTAATAGCCTTATTAGTAGCTAAGAGAGTTTTAAGATATTTAAAAGTATAATAAAGTTTTAGGTTAGTACTATATAAGTATATCTCCTAGATATATAAGTAATAAGTAATACTATATAAGCTATAGGCCTAGTTTAGCCTTAGGGTATAAGTATACTTTTCTTTAGTATAAAGGTTATTTATATATAAGCTATAGGGAAACTTATACTCTTTATTATTAGAAAGTGCCTTATTATTAGAGTTACCTTTAAGAATATATTTACCTAAATATATACCTTTACCTAGGCTAAGAGAAGGGGGGGGGGGTAAGGGTATACTAGTAATAGCTTAGCTAGTAACTATAATAATATTAGTTATAATTAGGTATAAATAGGATATAAAAGGAAGGTTTATTAGGGGTAATAGGGTTAATAAAAGGAGATAAGAAAGATATTAAAAGAAGGTATTATAATAATAATAAGGATAAGGGATATAAGTTTCTTAGGGGGTAATAGGAATATTTATATTTCTAAAGGTATAAGGTCTAGCTATAGTTAAAGCATATATTATTTATATTTAAAAGGTAAGCTAGGGATAAATAAGGGAGATATATTATATAATTATATAATAGCGAGTTAGTAATAAGGGTATTACTTAAGGTAAAGTTAGGATTTTATAGATTAAGGTAAAATTATAAAATAGCTATAAAGTTAAGGGAGTAAATAAGATATAAAGATAGCTAGTAATAGGTATAAAAATAAGGTAAGCTAGTGTTTTTAGGAGGTAAGGTTAGAATAAAGTAAATTTACCTATATAATAAAGAAGGTTAAAGTAAGGTAAACTTACGCTAAAAAGTTTTATAGCCTATATAGAGAACTTATAGCCTTATAGTGGATATTACTTAATAGGGTATAGTCTTTACTTATACTAAAGTTAGTTCCTATATATAAAGGAACTATAATCTTATTACTTACTTACTTTTAACTAAAAGGGAGAAGGGAGAGGTAAGTAAGAGAGTATATTATAGACTTAAGCTAGAAGCTTAGGTTAAGTCTAGCTTTACAAAGTATATAGACTATGTACGGCTAGGTTAGGGCTATACGCAAACCACGCATAGGCTACGTATAAGTTACTATAAATCTAAGCACTATGTAATTACTAGTGTAGTTCCTTTCTTCTTCTATAAGAATAATATTCTCACTTTAAACGCTTATAAGCAGAAGCCATAAGGCTAGTTCTTAACAGTAGCTAATAATTAATATTATAGCCCTTTAATAGTTATATAAGAGGAGGGAGATCTATAAGGTCAGGTAAATTAATAGTAGCAATAATCTAGCTAATATAATAATAAAGGTATTACTAAATTTAACCCTTTTAACCTTAATTAATTTAAATAAATTAATAATTTGTATAGAAGGCTAGGTTAAAAGACCTATAAGGTTAGGTAAAGGGGAGGACTAAGATAATAAGTTAGTAAGTATAAATTAAGGTAGCTAGGTTAATTAAAATAACTAAGGCTACGCTAGCTAATTTAAGCTATAGATTCTTATAAAGGGATTTACTTATATATACTTTCCTTTAATTTAATTTTAATTATGTTTTTAGGCTCCTATAGCTATAAGGAAAAGAGAGACTACTAGTGTAACTTCCTTTAGACCTTTAGATAATAGTTAGTCTAACTATAGCTAAGGGTAAGTTTACTAAAAGGGTGTCACGGCTTGTACCGCAGGGTATGATATAAACGAAGTGAAGGCTAAGATTTGTAGTTACCACTAGAAAGATACTAGCTAAGGCCTAGTGCATAAAGGTTTTAATCTCTAACTTACTATATATAATATATGTTATCCTTAATAAATACCTTACTTAACGAACACGTGGCTATCTTATAGCTAGCTAGCCTCTTTGTTATTAGAGTAGCCTAAAGG
The DNA here is from genome assembly GCA_000729825.1 of Epichloe sp. AL9924. NCBI lineage: Eukaryota > Fungi > Ascomycota > Sordariomycetes > Hypocreales > Clavicipitaceae > Epichloe > Epichloe sp. AL9924. Next base: position 20,395 of record JFGW01000332.1, read on the forward strand.
TTCTCCGAAGATTTACTATTATAAACGTCCTGTCTCCGACCTCTGCGCTCCTGACAAAGGGATACACGTAATATAATTCGCTATATTATATATAACCCCACACTGCTTATAGTGGCTTTACACTATAGACTTACTTTTCCTCCTTTTCTCTTCTAGCTAAATTCCTCTCCTTCTCTCTCTTCTTTTCTCTCTCTTAGCTATTAACTATTATTAACCTTATTAAATTAAACCCTTTGTGCACTAGTGTAACGACCCTTAGTGTAACTAATAAACACACTAAAAGAAATAATAAATCTAAAGAAAAAGATAATTAAAGATAAAGACCTTAGAAATATAGCAAAAAAAGTCTTTTATAAATTAAGCTTGAAATAATCTTAAATCAGGCTATATTAAGCTACTAAATACTTATAATTAGCTTATTAATCTAAATAAGCTAAGACTTTATAAATTTATAAATAAATTGTTACGTGCTAGTTTGGCACGATAGGGGGCGAATCCGTTAGAGGGGCTAACGGATTTGCGATCGTAAAGTTATACTAAGTTCATTTGCGTAAGCTACTATTAGGGGTATAGTAAGATATTAGAAGTAAGTTAATTCTATTCTAGCAAAGTCTAAATCTAGCCTTATATTAGCTACCCTTGCGTTCTGCTATATAATAAGTGCTAGGCGCGCTAAAAAGACAACTATCCTAGTTATTATTACTTAAACTATAACTAGATTTAGCCTCTATCTAGCTAAGCTTATTAAAAAAACTTCTATTAAATTTACATAAAGGAAAAAGCAAACTTAGTATATCCCTTACTATAATTATAATTTCTCTCTTATACTTATAAACTATTATATTAAATAATATATTCTTTCTATCTAATATTAAATGCCTAATCTTTATTATATTTTATTATTTCCTTTTAGTAAAATATTAAATTCCTCTATTCCCTTATCCTTTCTAATCTTATACTTAGTCTAAATGCTAACTTCCTATCTTACTATATACTATATTCTAACTCTATACCTTAATATCTAAATCTATTCCTTTAATCTAGTAATCTAGTAAATTTATCCTCCTTAATTTATAGCTTAGTTACCTTAGTAATTAACATATGCATAATAGGTAATATTTATCTTAATATCCTTATTGTCCTTTTTCCTAATAATACTAGTAATATTTTACTTATTTCCTATGCTATAGGCATATCTAGTGTTATTTATTAAATATCTATCTAAGCTATTTTTAGACTAGGCTTTCCTAGTAATTTAGGCTTCTTACTTAGTGTTACTAGAGGTCCTATCTTACTATAAGGTTACTTATTGCCTATTTTTAGTGTTCCCTAATGTGATTTGCCTTAATACTTATTAGTTTTGCCTAAAAATAGTATTACTAGAACTAGTGTCTACGCTAGTGTCTCTAGAGCTAGGGTTACCTAATTTCGTGTTTCTAGGGTTCTAATTACTAGAATTAGCCTTACTAGAGCTAAATTTATTTTCTTGCTATTCTCCTTAAACCTTTTCTACTTATTTATAAGGTTCTTAATCTTTATATTCTAAGCTTATATTTCTTTTAATATTCCTATTACTATAGATACTAATTTTACTATTTTCTTTTTAAATTTAGTCCTCTTAACTATATTCTATTTTAAAGTCTTAAGTTATTTATTAATATTAATTAATATTCTACCTAACTTAAAGTTTAAGATTTTCTCTTTCTAGGCTATTAATATATCTATAATTTATTTAAACTTATTCTAGAAGCTTTCTAACTCCTTTTCTATTAATTCCGCTAAATTATAAACATTTTTTAACATATCTTTAGTAACTATATACGCTATTTTTACTTACTCCTTAATTATATTAAAATCCTTTTTAACTCTGCTAACTTAATTAATAAGGTTATTAACTTAATTAACTAAGTTATTAATCTTACTTTTCTTATGCTATTAAATTCTCTCTTTATCTTGTTTTAATTTAGATAATTTTTATACTAACTCCTTCTCTATACTAATATAAAGTAAATCTACCTAACTAATGCTAGCTAACGCACCTGTAATTGTGGCATTTACTACGCTATATTTGTTTATAAAATAAAGAGCTAAAACGTTAGCTTGCGGTAGCAAAGATAATATGCTATTATAAGTAGCTATTTACTATTTATATTTAACTATTACACTATTATAGAAAGCCACTGCTACTATTTTTGCCTAATTCTTCGCTCTTTTAGTTACTTTATACTTTATTAGATTAACTATAGTCTAAAGTACTCTCTTTCCTATCTATTTTACTACTACTTACTTTATAATTAATATAGCCTTTTATTCTTTAAATATAGCGAAAATTTATATAACTATATTTTACTATAATATAAAATATATATCCTTTAAGTTAACTTCTAATCTACTAGATACTATAGTGGCCTCTTTAAGGGCAAATTTATATATATAAGCCTAAATAATATATTTAATATTCTAATCACTATTTTTATAACCTAATATAGTATATCTAAATTTGCTAAAGTTAACTCCTTTAATGCTTTTTCCTTTATATATAGCAGTAAACTCCTCCCTTGCTCTCTTATATGCTACTATGCTAATATTAGGTATTAGTATTTAAGCGTTAATTCTAGATCCTAGCTTTCTAAATCTAAGATATAATAGTTTAAAGTTAAGCTTCGCTATCTGCGTATAAACCTATAATAGTCTAATAAGAAATTCTATAGGTATCTTATTAATATCCTTATTATTTTCGCTTTTAAAACCACTATCCTTATTAAGTTTAAGTTCTAATCCTAGTTTAGGTGATTTTAATTCTAATTTAGGAGATTTTACCCTTAACTATATTAGATTAACTCTTACTACCTTAACGCTTTCTTTATTTAGTATACTAATAGATTTATTACCTTTTAACTCTACTTTTACTTACTTTAACTACTCTCTCCTTATAGCTCTTATATAATTATCTTTAATTAACTTTTCTATTACTTATCTATACTTCTCCTACTCTATATCTAAATCTAATGCTTTACTTATATAATTATTATTATTATTATTACCTTATTCCTTAGTTTTAACTATCTTTTAAATAACCTTAGCCACTTAACTAATGTTTTTATTATACCTTTTTACTAGTTATAATAGTATATTTACCTTATCTTATCTTATTCTTAGTTTATCTAAGTGCTACTACTACTATAATTATGTAATTTATTATATAAGGTATAAATATTTTTATAGTTAATTATGTTATTTTACTTAATTTAAATAGCGTTTAAAAAACTTTATATTCTTATAATAGGTTATAGTCCCTAGTTTTGCTAAAAGCTTATTAATCTACTAAATATATTTAATTCTTTCCCTATTAGTTATAGATTATTACTATGCTAAGTTAGTAACTATTAGTTCCCCTAATATTTAATTTCATTCTATTATAGCTAGGATCTAAATGTATAGATATGCTGCCCTTATTTGCTTATAAATTATTTAGTTATATATATATACCTTATTATTAAAGAGAACAAAATCTAGTATAGCTCCTTAATTAAAATATAGATTTGCATAATATCTATAAAACTTATATTTAACTTCTAGTATAATGGTTTTGTTTTTTACTTAGTAGTTCTTATAGTTATTATAATTCTATATTTCTTATAGCTAGTTTAGTTCTGTATGCTATAGTTTTTAGAACTCTTTATTATTTACACTATTATCTTTAGAGTTAAGTACTATTAAGCAAAAATAGGGCTAGAAATGAATTTAACTATGCTCTTACTAGATTTAACTATGCTAAGCTTATAGTGGTTTTAGGGATAATATAAGGTTTAAGTAAGGGGGCCCTCTTTTAGTTAGTATAAAAAGGTAATATATATAAAAGGGTCTAATAGCTTTAATCTAGCCTATTAAATCTAATAGCTTGCTATTGCCTTTCTTTCTTTACTATTACTATTTTATAGGCAGATTAAGACCTTTCTTTATATATTCTTTTTGCTAATTAACTAGGTTCTTCTTAAGATAGTCTTTTACTATCTTAGCTGCGTTAACTTATATCTTACTTTTGCTTGTCTATTAGTTATCTTTAGCTATAAATCCCTTCTATTAGATAAGGAATTCCACTCTTATAGTCTTATTTTATTTAAAGATCTTAATGTAATGCCTATAGATTTGTTTAATTTCCTAGTAATTTACCTTCTCTAGATTATTAAATGTAATTAGTAGTGGAGCTAGTTCTTCCTTACTAAATGGATCCCCTCCTTACGCTAGCTTCTAGATTTATATAACTAATACCACTAGATAGACTTGCAAATCTAGGGGGAAATCTAATTAATATGCTAATAGGTTTACCTTTTCTAGTACCTTATATAGCCTTGCCTTTTATAGTAACTATTTTTTCTTAGGCTTCCTAGGTAATTTATACCCCTTATATAATTATAGATAAACTATATCTCCTGCGTTAATATTAACTAGTTTATAGTAGTTATTATACTAAATCTTAGTAAGGGCAGCCGCTATTATAATTGCTAATTAAGCCTCATACTAGTATAGCTTTTGTAGCACCGCTATATTATTTACGCTAGCTCTAGTGTTAATTATGTTATTTAGAGAGAGAAGGTTAATAATACTTAAAGGACAGAATCTATATAATAGCTTATTAGGAGCCTGTCCTATACTTGCCGCTATAGTGTTATTTAGTTAATATTATAGTGCTAGGAGTAGTAATTGTTACGTGCTGGTTTGGCACGATGGGGGGCGAATCCGTCAGAGGGGCTAACGGATTCGCGATCGTAAAGTCATACTAAGTTCACTTGCGCAAGCTACTATTAGGGGTATAGTAAGATATTAGAAGTAAGTTAATTCTATTCTAGCAAAGTCCGAATCTAGCCTTATATCGGCCACCCTTGCGTTCCGCCACGTAACAGTAATATTCACGCTATATCTAGGTTTGTTACTATATAATATTATATTATAATTATTACTATCTAATTTTTCCTCTCTGCTATTCTATCTATTTAAGGGTAATACACTATGCCTATAAGAAGTCTAACTCCTATGCGCCTAAATATTTCTTTCTATATATTAGATATAAATTTAGGATCTCTATTGCTAATAATTTGCCTTAGTAATCCCTAGTCTGTAATATATAGGGTATAAAGGAGTAATTCTGCCTAGATTTCCGCTAGATATATAGCATATCCTAGTATTAGAAGGGTTCTTTTACTAAAAAGGCAATTTACTAGACATAATAAGTTATATATTACGTATTTTTCTATCTACCACATTATGTTAGCAGATAATACCTCCAGTATATCTATAATAAAAGTAAGTAAAATTATATAAAAAGGTGTTAGTTTTAACTATAAGGGTTATAATTCTCCTAGTGGTTTAGAATAGTTAATTACATTCTCCTAGTATACTATATAATAGGCTATATAGTCTTAAATCTATTAGCTTATACGTAGAAAACAAACTAATTAGAGCTCTGCTACTATCCTAGTGATTCTAAAATGTTAACGTTTGTTATAAACTAATTATAGTATGGATTTAACCTCTATTATAGGAATATAAAGACAGAAAAATCCATCTTTACTATAGTAATATAATAGATTATCCTCGCGCAGATCCTATCTATATAAAGGAATTTTTAGTCTAATTCTAGCGTTTTTTGCCGCTTACCTTTCTTAGTATGCTCTTATAGCTATAATAATCTAGCTAAATTTTTAATTAGACTAATACCCCTAGATAATCCTAGCCTTAAGGTTATTATCTATAATTATAGTAGCAATATATTCCTTTGTAATAAAATACGCACTTACGTCTAATTCATTATAGCAGCTATTTTACGCTACCTCCCTATATATTACCTCTACTAGTAATCTTAAAAGCGTATCTAGTATAACGTTTAGCACTCCTAGTATATGCGTTACCTTTAGATTAAATTATAATAGGTAATTCGTGACTTTAGCTAGTTTTAGATTAGCTTTATCTAAATCTATTGTAAATAACAATATATACTTAATAATCCCCTTTACTAGGGAATAATTAGTTAAAATATTAACTATAACGCTATTAGATTAGACTATCTTTCTTAGCTTTCTAACACTCTATGTAATTACGGCCACTTCTGCCTTAGTTAAGCTATAGCGTTTCTTAACGCTTAATATTACCCTTAAGAGAAATAGAATTAGCTATATCTAGTTATTCTTAATATCTTTTCTAGGAATACTTTAGCTATCCTATTTCTCTTATAATTAGAAGGTATATAGTCTAAATCCTTCCTTATAGGTATTAATTTTAAGGAAAAGTGGCTTACTTAGATTATAGTACTATAGGGTCTATTTCTCACTTAGAAATACTTTAATATCTTTAAAGCCTTTTTCTTATCCTCTATTAGTAAAAATATCTTTTACTATGTCTTCCTTTTCTATATTAGTTTTAAGATCCTAGTGATTTTTTTGTCTTTTTTATAGAATTCCTTTAATAATACTGTTTTCTATGCCTATAATAGTTAGATTTATATGTTAAACCACGGAATTCTATTATAAAGAAATCTAGCTATTCTAATAAAGGTTTTAAGACTTAATAGGTTAGTTAGGAAGATTATTTTTTAAAACGCTTTTAGCCTATTATTTGTGTTAATAATTCTATTACTATTAATAACAAAACTAAGTAATTAAATAGTAGGGTAACTAATAAAAGACTTCTTAGCCGCAATTATTATCCTATTTTCTTTAAGGATCTTAAGTATAATATCTAGATGCTTTAAATGTTCCTTAATACTATCTAAAAACATAATAATATTATTAATATAAATATAAATAAAGTGCTTATACTTCTAAAAGAGTTAATCTATAAATTATTAAGTAAAAGCAGGGGAATTTTTAAAACCTATTAGTGCTATATTTAATGCTTTAAGACCCTGATTTAATATTACTACTATATAGGCTTAGTAGTCTTTTCTAATTAGTAGTTAGTAGAAAAATCCTATTTTATTAAAGAGAGAAAAAACCTTCTTACTATAAGTATTATCTATAATATTACTTTAGTCTAGTAGGGGGTAGATATCTAGCATAGCTATATTATTAAGCGGTCTTATATTAACTATAACTCTTCCTTTCCTTTCCTAGCTAGTTTCTTACTAAACTATAAACACTAGATACACTATTACCGCTAGCTTATCTAGATATAATATCTTCTCTTTAAGGTAAAGTTTGTTATGTACTTTATTAAGTTTGCTTATATCCTATTCTCCTAGCCTATATAGCTAGATTAGTCTTGTTTAATATTACTATCTATTAACTAAGTTAATCCGCATTTTTTAATCTTTAGGTATAGGGACAATACCTCTATTATAATAAATATTATATTTATCCGTAAGCTAAACAAATTCGCTTATAGCATTATAATTAATATTAGTAACTCACACTCTGAATTTGTTTATAATATACGGAATTTCTTCTAGATATAAAATCCCGTATAATAGCACTCCTATATTAACCTTCTTTAGGTTAAGCTTATCCTTCTCCTTATTAGATTTATTACTATCCCTATCTATATCTCTTATTTTTTCTATAATATCCTTACTAAAATAAGCATAATATACTAAAGGATTATTAATTATATAATTAGCATTAACTTCGCTAGCCACCGTTAGTTACATAACTTTCTTATGCTTATAAATAATAATAGTTTTATTAGTGGGATTATACGTAATTATTTAACCTAGGCTAGATCTATTAAATAAAGCATTAGGGAAATATTCTAAATATAACTATATGTAGTACACACTTATTTTCTAATTCCCCTATGCTATCTTCTATATAACTAGTATATATATAGTTCCTTTTAGCAAAATTAACACTATCTATACTATAGCTACCCTTTAATAGGGTACTTTATTAGCTAGCTAAAAAATCTCTGCTAGTACTATTATGCTATAAACTAATCTAAAAACCACTTTAGGGTTTATAAAATTAATCTTTACTTTATATTTATAAAGGAAATTCATTCTAAGTAATAACTTTAGTCCTAGATTTAGTATTACATTCGCTATAACTATAAAATAACTAGTAATTTTAGTTCTATATGCTATTCCTAGAATATAAAAATCAAAAGTAGCTAATTCTATGATATAAAAGGCTAACTTAACTCTAGACATAGGCTTAGGCTCCTGCGTTCCTTATTTTATATTTAACCTGTTTTGTTCTAGCTATGCCTTATCTACTAAAATTAATAATATTCCTAAATTAAGGTAGATTTAATAACTCTTGCCTTTATTATTAAATTTAAGAGGGATTTTTAAGTATATATTTACTTATTTTCTATTATACTTAACTTCCTATAGTCTTACTATAGCTTTAATTACTTGCCCTAGAATAAGTTAACTTAATCTAGTTAGATCTACTATTATGCTAGTCTTATCTACCTCCTTTATAGTATTTTCTATAAAATAAGTCTTAATAAAATTAGACTCCTATCCTAGGATCTCCTTACTATCTTATCTATAACCTCCCCTTCTTTAGCTATGTAGTAATTACACTCCTAAAGGTATATTTCCTACTGTTATATATTAGAATTATTATTAAATACTATAATATTTACATATTCCTTTTCTTTAATAAGTAATTTCTCCTAATATTAAAATTACCTAGGCTACTATAACTAGCCTATCCTTTCTAATAGTCTAAAGTCTTAAGGTTATTATTTATCCTAATAATTTTAGGGGTTATCTTATTAATTCTAGCTAAACTCTATTTACTCTCTTCTCTTTTCTTAAGATTTATTTCACTATAGTTACTAATTTTATCTCTTAATCTAGATATTTTACTAGTATAGCCTTAGTTAGAAAAATCCTAAAGATCTTTAGGTATTCTAATTATCCTATTAGTAATGTTAATTTCCTAGCTAAAATTATACTTTTATTAGCCTATTCTAATTTGCTTAAGCTTTATTCTTTTTATCTTCTAAGTTACTACTAGATATCTCTTTGTTAAAGTAAACCTTAAGCTTTCCTTTACTTTTTCTAGCTATAGGATAACCTTTGCTATGTAGGTAATTATATAGATCCTACCTTTTGTTATTCACTATAGTAATATAGGCTAATCTTATATTAGTTACAGTTAGAACCGGATATATCTAGCGTAATCCTAGATATAGTTTAAGGCATAAACACACTAGAAGCTAATAGTCTGTTAATTTACTATTTACCCTAGCATACTAAAAGATTTTTAATGTAAATTTACAAAAGGATACCTTATTTATAATGTTCTCTTTAGTGTATTTTACTTTATTAAGCTACGCTATTATATTCTAAACCTAAATACTAAATTCCTTCTAAACTACCTTAAAAATAGAAGGTATATTACTAAATATAGTATTCCGCTCTCCTAAATTAAGATATTACTAGTACTATACTTATTGAAATG
>JFGW01000333.1:0-29688 GCA_000729825.1 Epichloe sp. AL9924
GGATCGGTCCACTCTTTTGAATTCAATAGGTTATGAGCCCGGTAGCGCAGTGGTTAGGCCCACTGCAGCGTTTTCGCCTACCACAGTGGAGCACTGCTCTGCGAGGCAAGGTTACGAGTTCGAACCCTGCCGAAATAACTAAAAAATTCAATTGCTAGTATAAGCCTAAGACCTCTATAGGGCACCTGGATGTGCAATTCCAGGGGGGGTGTTAAAAATACATAAGGCTTTGTAATCCTAGGTGCAGATGGATCGGTCCACTCTTTTGAATTCAATAAGAACCTCTAACTACTACTAGGTTTCTTTACTAATAACACTAGGGCTACTGCTAATAATAAACTTACTTAGATCTAACCCTTATCTATTAAGTCTATTACCTGCTTTTAAATCTTAAGTAAATGCTCTTAGGGCATATTATATAATAGTGCCTATAGCAGGTTAGGTTTGTTTCTATCCGCGTCACGCCTAAGGCGAATATAGCAGTCTAACTTCCCTTAGTGTGGTGGTAGAATATTTGCCTTACTTTCCTAAAATAAATCCTTAAAGTCCTAAAGTGCCTCTAGTAAGGAAGCAAGAAGCTCCTCCTCTATAGCCTTTAGGGTTATATTAATTTGCAAAATAGATATAATTTCCTGTAGGCTTATAGCGCAAAGCTAAATATATTCCTTTTATCTCTTTACTCGCTATACTATCCTAGCAAAGGTTAAACCTAAGATAGATATTATAGGTTAATTAACCTTTCTGTTAACCGTAGCCTAGATGCGCAAACCATTTGCTAATTCCACGCACACCTATTAGTGTGTTATATCTAAGGTAATTTTATTCCGTTTTATCTATAGTGTACTAAGGATAAGTTACCTTGTTAGTCCTAGGATCACATATGCCATAATTAGCGTTTCCTATCCATCTAAATCTAACCAAAAACAAACAATATGCGATATATATGATTGTTTCTTATAGCTCTCTTTTCCCCCTTATTTTACACTAATAGCTATGTAAACTAACCTCTTGGTTAGAAGAGGGAGGCGTTCTAATTAAAGCTTTTAGACTAAGCGTTCACTTATAGTAGCGTAGTAGTTATAGCCTATGTTAACTTAAGCATTTGTAAAGGTAGTCTTATTAATTAAAGTAGGAACTAAGAAGGGGAATAAATCTATATTATTCTAGATCTCTTTATAGTCCTTGTTAGTAATAACTATGTGCTATAAAGCCTCTCTATGCCTTCTTCCCCTATCCCCTATTAAATAACTTAATAATAGGGTTACTCTTTTCCTAACTATACCGCGGACTTAACGTCTAAGTCTATAGAAGTTATGTCCTCTGTGTTGCAAATGTTAATAGAAGACTTCTTCTATGGCTAGACAGCGGGGCGCAAAGAGTATGCTACAATAAAATGCTTAGAGAAGCCGTATTATATATATTTCCCCTTATTATAGCGCGTATTAAACACGTCTTAGGTAACCTATTTAGCCTATTTACTACCCCCTTTATTACCTAACCTTTAGTGTCCTATAGACTTTCTAAAGCCTTATTAGGTCCCCGTTATAGCCATAGATTAAACATCTATTATTAGTGTGTCCTTATTATACGCCTTAGTCTTATTTGGGTTAGGCGCCTAATTACTATATCTCCGCGTCTAGTGTCTTTCCTTTAATTAGTAGGACTTAATATCTAGCGTAATGCTTTAATAGCGGGCTATTATAGAAACGTAATTAGCCTGGGGTATATCCTAACCTACGCTGCAGTCTCTTATTTATTTGTTAAGCGCTATACATAGCTTAGATAACTTCACTAAGTCTGACTAATTAAGCCCCCTAGCTAGAGCTAATTTCTGTTTAAAACGAATATAGAAGTCGCTAAATCGCTTATTTTATTGTTATATTAACTAATTAAGTTCTGTAATAGCTAATTCCTGTTAATAAGGGTTATTAAATATCTCCCTAAGGTATTCGAGAAGCTGCTCTAGGCGATAGTTAAGTAAATAGCCCTTTTTAAAGAAGGGTGTGACCTATGCCTATACCTTAGGAGATAGGTTCTAGTAAATAAAATACTACTAGTCCTGTTTATTACTAATAAAATCCTTATCTATAAGTAACTTATAGGCTATTAGGCCTTTCTAAGCTATAAATAGAACCCTATTACTATTAAAGGGGGGCCTAGTAGGAAGGGGTTTTTGCTTAGGCTAAATTAGTGTAGGTGCTGCATTGTGCTTATTGGTTAAGTACTTAATCTGCCTTGCCTGCTGTTTAAGTAAGTGTTGCAATGTTACTAACTTATTAGTATTTATCCTATCCTATAGCAATAGTATATCTGCTAGTTAATATGTTTCTATAGTGAAGAATAATATATATTAAGAACTAGCCTTATAGCTTCTGCTTATAAGCGTTTAAAGTAAGAATATTATTCTTATAGAAGAAGAAAGGAACTACACTAGTGGTTACACAGCGCCCGGATTTATAGCAACTTATGCGTGGCCTGTGTGTGGTCCGCGTGCAGCCCTAACCTGGCCGCACATAGTCCGCGTACTTTCCGGAGCCAGACTTAACCCGAGCTTATAGCTCGAGTCCATAACAAGGGCATTTATTAACCTAAAGGGCATTATAAGATATTTATAGTGTCTATAACGCGTGTAAAACATAGTCTTCTACTTATTACCCTCTTTAATACGAATTTAATAGTAAGCATCCTTAATATTAATCTTTAAGAAGTAGCAAGCCCCTTAATAATAGTCTAGGATCTCTAAAATTAGGGGGAGAGTGTAGTGATTCTTTTACATTACCCTATTAAGTCCCTAATAATCTATATATAGTTAAAGCATTTTATCCTTCTTTAGTATAAATAGGATAGGCACGCCTATAGGGCTCTTAGAGGGTCTTATCTAGCCTTTCTATAGGTTTTTATTAATGTATTTATAGAGCTCCTTTAGCTTACTTTAGGAGAGAGGGTAAATTAGTCTATACGGGGGTGTGGCCCTAGGTATTAGGTTAATTGCGTAATTAGTCTCCTTTCTTAATAGCAGGCTTCCTGCCTTATCTAATGCAAATATATCTTTAAACTTATATAGTTCCTTAGGGATATCTTTAATAGTTCTATATGCTTTTACCTTCTCTTTATCTTTAAGGGCAATAAACTTATCTTCTATAACTCCTATAATAGCATACACAATAGTCTTATTATATATTACCTTTATAAACTTATAGGGAGTTATAAGCAAAAAGGCTATTCTCTTTTTCTTAAACCACTACTCTTATAAGTATAAGCAAAGGTATATGTGTTCTTTAGTAAGTGTATGTATTTTAATTAAAAGAGGGCTTCCCCTTGCTCTTAGGTCCCTATCTATAGCTATATATAGTAGCTTAAGATCCTTTTCTTCTCCTCTTAAGTCCTTAATTATAATAGGTACCTTATAGACACTATATTAAGGGACTATAAGGGCCCTTACTACCTTAAGGATAGGTGCCGTAGCCTTAGCCTAGTTAAGCTTATAGTTCTTTGCGAATTTAGCACTAATAATATTAATTTTAGCGTAGCTATTAAGATCCGCTGCTATTTTAGTGTCTTTATGCCTATGAATAGTAACTAGTGTATAAAATTAATACCCTATTAGCACCCTAGTATTTAAGGCAAAGGTAAGGGTATTTACTTCTGCCTTAGGAAGTTTCCCTAGCCTTCTTAAGGCTCTTTCTTTAGCTTATTACACTTCTACGTAAGATACTCTATGTTACTACAGTTAAAATATTATCTTTTATCCTTAACTTTACTATTATTTAGGTAGGTAGCTAGGCCCTTTTCCTAGTCCTTATTCCCTTAATCCTTATAAGGTCTATAACCTTATAGGGAGTCTTGCCTTTAATATTAGGGAGCCTTATATAGGCCTTTATCCCCTAAATAGTTAGGCTTTCGCTTATTCTTTAGCATTACCTCCTAAAATCGCTAGGTAAGTTATATAACCTCTTCTCTAGTCTTTCCTATAATTAAAGAATATAGGTTAATGTAGTCCTATAGGTTAGGGAGTAACTTTATAAAGAACATAAGAGCATAAGACTTTTTAGAGGCTCTTTCTAGGTATTTCTCTAGTAAATCTAAGTAAATACTAAATTAGATAGGGCTTTAACCCTTGCGTTGCCTTATGTTCTCTAGCTATATAGCTATTTATGCGTCGTGGTTTATAGCGTCCTTAAGTAACGTAAGTATCTAATCCTAGAACTTATCCTAGTTATCTTTAAGGTCTTCCTAGCTATTAGCCTATTATTCTTTAAGGTATCTATCCTATCTTACCTAATAGTTAGTGTGCATATAGTTAAGTATAAGGAGAATCTTTTAATAGTTATATTAATATTTTTTCTTTACTTTATTAAAGGTATAGTTTAGGTTATTAAGCTATATCTTATACTTCTATAGGTTTATAAGATATTAGAGCTTAGTAATATTCTAGACCTTAATCTCTTAGCTACTCTAGCTTAAGGGGGTACTAGGTCTTTACCCCCTTTTTACCTATGCCTCCCCCTTATTTAGCTATAATAGGTTAATAAGCTTCTTTTCTTATTCTTATAGTTTCTAGAGTTATTTAAGCTAAGTAATTTACTCTATTATTACTATAGCTTTAGTACTAATAGTAAGGGGTCTAATTTTAAGCATAGTCTTTATAGAATATAGCATATCCTTAGCTATAGTGCTACCCTTATTTAATTAGTTCTAGTTATTATCTAATATTACTCTAGTAGATTAGGTGGTTCTCCCCCCTATATTACTCTTAGGTAGCTAGTGGGAGAAGCTTTAGAATTATAAGGATAATAATAGCTAGGTAAGAGGTATAGGGGCTCTAGTATATTAACTAAAGCTTGCTAGGTCTAAGTGTATTATATATATAAGTCACTAGCTTATAGCTAGTAGCTCGCTAGTGTTACGTAGGCCTAGCCCTAGGGTGCGGCCTATCCGCGGGGCGCGCTAGTGGTGCGCCTGTGTTATAAGTAGGGCCTCACATATATATATGCCTAATAGCTATAAACTTATAGTAACTATAATATAAGCCCTCTAGTTAGACTATTTAGAACTATAGTATTAAGTGCCCTATTTATTTAAACTAATTATAAAAATTAATATAGGTTATTTATTTTTTTTAGTCTAGCTATATAATAGGCAATAATATTTATTTTACTACATTAAAGCTATGTATAGGCTACTATTTAGATATTACTACCTATAACAGGGGGGGTTATTTATAATTAGTAGTATTATTATTATTGTTTTTTTACTTATATATCTAGATATAAGATTCCTTATCTTATTTTCTTTATAAGCTTTATTATAGTGTCCATGCCCTAAGTAAGCAGCTCTTTTTATAATTAAGGTTAATTATATATTAGGGGGGTATTATATTAGGAGCGTAGAGAATAGAGATAGGATATTTATAATAGTAAATCTTTAGAGAACCTTTAGGCTACTCTAATAATAAAGAGGCTAGCTAGCTATAAGATAGCTATGTATTTATTAAGTAAGGTATTTATTAAGGATAGTATATATTATATATAGTAGGTTAGAGATTAAAACCTTTATGCACTAGGCCCTAGCTAGTATCTTTCTAGTGGCGACTGCGAATCTTAGCCTTCACTTCGTTTATATCAGACCCAGCGGTACAAGCCGTGACAATATCCTTATATATTAGATATTTAAATCTAGTAATATTTTAATTAAGCTAAAGAGTAATATAAAGTCCTAGTCTTATTACTATAAAGTTATACTAAAATTAATAGGGATAATAATAGTTATTTTTGTTAAGTCTATGTACTAGCTAAGCCCTATATAATTATAGTTAACTATTACCTAATCCATTCTCCTCCTCAACAGCCCTTAGTACTACCTGTCGTAATTTGTGGCTCCTTGTCTTTGCGCCGGATTCCGAAGCCGTGAACGGAGCACCTGTCACGAAAATATTTACAACCAACTGGCCCCCTCCAGATTTTCCAATATCATTGATTGTCGCGCGACTCCTGGTCTGGGTCATGTGCCTTCTCCAACTGCCTACCGACGTACGTTTTTCTACATCGTATAGCACGCTCGACCGATCCTCGATCAAAATTTTCAATTCTCAACTCAGGGCTGAGTAGGCGTCGCATCTGAAGAACGCCGCTTTACCTCCGCGCCGAGCTATTCCCACCTTTGGTCAAGATTGCCCAACCAAGCCAGCTACGAGAGTCTCATCAACCTTATATTTCGCCTATTACTGCCTTTTGAGTCTGTCTGGCCAATCGCTTCGGCGCAATCGTTGCCAATCTGGCTGCCCTGGAGTCTAAAGTGTTCGGCGGAGCTGAAGCTGTGGCCGAAATGGCCCAGCCAAGCGCCGAGCAAGGGGAGGATTATGAGTAAATTTCTTCATTGCTTTCTTGAGGACGATGAATATCAGCTAATACAACTCACCATCTGTTTCTAGCTATGAATCCCTCCCCCCAAATTTCTCCCTGCTCCAAAATATGGCTGCTGGAGCCTTCGCGGGCATCGCGGTACGTCCCGACTTTCTGGACCTTCCCCCGGTCCAAACATTACGGCGTGTCATGCGTCTTTCCATCTGTGTAACATGCCGCTAACTAGGCTTCGTCAGGAACATACTGTCATGTATCCCATCGATGCAATCAAGGTACGAGCTACTTACCTCTCCGAAGCTTGTTATAACGTTGACTTAACGTCGTTGGCGTCTCTCCATTCATCTTTACTGTAACCTGCTTTGCTGACCCAACAACTCTAGACGCGGATGCAATTGCTGAATACCACCTCTAATACAGCTCACTCGGGCGTGCTCCGTAGTACTTATCAGATGGCATCAAGGGAAGGCTTCTTCAGCCTCTGGCGCGGAATGTCTAGTGTTATCGTTGGAGCCGGTAAGATAGTGAACAAATCATTTGTCCGCATCCTGTATATCTACTGAATTGGACTGTCCAGGCCCAGCACATGCTGTTTATTTTGCGACATATGAGGCTGTCAAACATGCTATGGGAGGCAATCAGGCTGGCGTCCACCACCCATTAGCTGCCGGTAAGTTGAGGACCTATAACAAAATCTCGTTATATTCGTAAACACTAGCAACCATCTAACGAATTGCACTTGACAGTTACTAGTGGAGCTGCCGCTACCATTGCCAGCGATGCTTTCATGAATCCTTTCGACGGTACGTTATTTTGATCATCATTATTCGGTCACATGAACAGATCAAAACTAATACATTGTCTTAAGTTATAAAACAACGAATGCAAATTCAGGATTCGAGCAAAATGTACAGATCCATGGTCGATTGTGCAAAATTTGTGTATCGAAATGAAGGCGTAGGAGCTTTCTACATATCGTACCCGACCACTTTGTCCATGACTGTGCCATTCACCGCTTTGCAGTTTCTTGCGTACGAATCCATTTCAACGGCCATGAATCCGGAGAAGGAATATGATCCGTTGACGCATTGCTTAGCGGGAGCAATTGCAGGAGGATTTGCGGCCGGTCTGACCACACCCATGGACGTCATCAAAACGATATTGCAAACTCGCGGCACATCATCGGACCCACAAGTCCGCAATGTTAATGGCTTCCTTGGTGGTTGCCAGCTGCTTTACCACAGGGAAGGCCTTCGAGGATTCTTCAAAGGCGTACGCCCAAGAGTCGTGACAACTATGCCTAGCACTGCCATCTGCTGGTCAGCATACGAATTTTCAAAGTACGAGTACAAATTTCATATCGAATTGAGTCAATGAAGCTCTCTCTGAGTATCAACTAACAATTGCCCAGGGCATATTTTATTAAACGTAACGATTCGTCATAAGCAGGCAACTTTGATATACTTAATTAAAGCACAATCGCTGAACACTGGACTAGGCTATAGTATTTTGCAGAATGGCTGGGTTCCCGTGGCCACTATCGTCAAGGGCGTCGGATGTAAACTTTCTTGTTACTTTAAATTTCTTCTTTTTATTTTTCACCAACACTCCCTTTTCCCAGAAAGCCTTGGATTGTATTTCTGGTCTGTGTGGTTCAATTTTTGCATCAGTACGTTTTGCATTCAACGCCCCGCACTTTGGCTACCAGAACTAAGCTTGAGTAGATCGTCTTGATTGTTATGGGGGATCCGGGTGCTGTGTTTACCGAGTCAAGATCGAGCTCTGAGGATGATATTGATCTAGCTGAACAATGAATGAAAAAGGAACGACATGGCCGCACATCAAAACTTTACGTTTTGCCTCTATGAATGTCGCTAAGCTAGTCGTGTATCAGAGAGGATTATATTTCGAGGCCAACTAAATCGTTTAAATATGCGCATTTCGCCTTACGTACCAATACTGCCTCAATGATGTTAAACTATGATAGTGAAAATCCTGAGCGATAGAATGAAGAAAGGAGTGATTTGTAATATCAGTCGGTGCCTTTCCGTACAGCTCCCATTAGCAAAACTCTGAGAACTGTTGAACATACTACTGGTAAATGCCCGGATTGACTCTCTTTTACAAGTAACAGATTCCCCTAGGATGATTCAGCCAACAGGATATAATATTTTTATTTGGCCTGGATAAGACAAGAAGATGTGCAAATAGGACATTGACTTAAAACCCAAACGGACCTCCTC
This sequence comes from Epichloe sp. AL9924, assembly GCA_000729825.1. Taxonomy (NCBI): domain Eukaryota; kingdom Fungi; phylum Ascomycota; class Sordariomycetes; order Hypocreales; family Clavicipitaceae; genus Epichloe; species Epichloe sp. AL9924. The sequence goes on from JFGW01000333.1 coordinate 8,603, forward strand.
CACCAGGAAAATGGAACTTGAAATTAGCTCCACCCCCGCCCTGTTGATGGAACATGAACGGGTGCCCGCCACCTCCAAATGGGCTTCCTTGGCTTCCTTGAAAGGGGCTTCCTCGATCTTGAGAGTTTGGGTCATCCCCTTGATCGAAGCGGGCACGCAATTCCGGGTCGCTCAGGACTTCGTAGGCCTCGTTGATCGCGGCCATCTTCTTCTCTGCCTGTTCTTTACTTATACCTTGCTTAGCAGCCTTGTCTGGATGATGCTGCTTCGATGCTTTTCGATATGCCGCTTTTATTTGCCTCTCATCAGCATCACTAGCCACTCCGAGTACTTTGTAGTAGTTCTTTGTCTTGCTGCGCTTTAATGCGATCTGTGCCTTGTTTAAAATGGGATTGACTTTATCTCTCTTGTCAGGCCGAAGTTCTGCTGCCTTTTCGAGAGTTTGAATTGCCGCCTCGAATTCTTCGCGTTTGAGGAGAGATTTGCCTTGATAGACAAGACCCCAAAATGATTCAGCGTCTACTTTAAGTGCTTCCTCACAATATCTTGACGCCTCTTTATGATTTGACTATTAAGTGTTAGACCACTTCGTAAAGTTGTGCAGCGAGGATATGATTGCAACCGAAGAGGCTAAGCCCCGACAGGACGAGAAAAGAACCTGGGACCGAGCAACAAAAAAAGGCGGAGTTGTATACTTACTTCAGAGTAAGCTTGGCACACCATTTCTACCACTTTCTCATATAATCTTGTCCTAGCTTTCGCCGGTATCCTTCCTCCGTGTCTCAATTCATCAATTTGCGCCCTGAGATCTGGAAGCAGGCCCGGTTCCTCAGTGGTGCCTACCAATGCTCGCCCTGCCGTAGTAATCTGACCACGACTGAGCTGACTCTCAATCTTTTGAAGGGCTTTATGAACGCGCTTTTCCTGCTTATGCAGAGCCTTGCAAACCTTTGAGTCGGGGTCAGAATGTAAACATTTTCTGATCTGTGCTAGGCCATTGTCGAAGTCGGCAAGGCCGTAAAAGGTAGTAGCCGAGATAAGAACGTGCGGGTCAGTATTACCAGGTCGGAGCTGAATGACATGATGCAAATCGCCCATACCCTCCTCAACCTCTCCACGTTCAAAGCGGCAACGGGAACGCAGCTCACGCAAGCTCGGGGCCCGAGATGCAATCAAGATAGCCGCGCCAGCATGGTTAATGCATTCCTCCCATTTTCCATCTTTTTCTGCGGCCGTAGCTAGCTCAGCGGCACTTTGAGCCTCAGCGAGCCCTAGTATTTCGAAAGAGTCCTGATCTTTCTGTGCCAGTAAATACTCTGCGCGGGCGCCTTCCCAGTCGGCAACCTTGGATTTTATTCTCGCTAGCTGAAGATGAGCTCCTTGAAAACCAGGTTTCAACTCCAAAACCTTGCCGAAGTCGATGCTTGCTTGGTTTGGTCGGCCAAGCGAAAGATAAGTTGTGGCACGTTTGAAGAACGTCAGGTAGTTTGATGGATCCTTGGCGACGGCGGCATCGTAGTATGCAAGCGCCTCAGTCGTTTCGCCCTTAGCAAGATGCGTTTGTGCTGACGTCAATAGGGCAGAAACAGGGAGATCTGCAGGTATGTCTAGGGCGACGATTGAGGTAGCAGATGCAAGCAAGCTTGCCGTGAACACCAAGTTGGCAAAATCTAGTCGCATTATCGACAGACGATGAGATGGATTGTATCGAGAAACGGCAGTTGATGGAAAGACGCGATCGGAGAATCCCGAATCCTGGCTTGTCAGAAGTTAGAGGCAGAAATCACGGATGAACATATGAGAATTGTACCTCGATCACCGCGACGACAGAAGCAAAATGCGATTGGAGTATAGCGGCACAAAAGGCCGTTTAAGTTGAGCAATGGCTCTGAAACTATAATTGATTGGAAGTGATGAATGACGTGTGACGAACTTGTCTAAGAGCATTTAAATGAGTGCATTTCAGTATGAAGGCTAGGATATTTGGATTCAGGATACTGTGTTAGCTATTATCGGCCACTCAAAATTGCCAACGTGTACTAAATCCATTAGTGGGCCCTGCGTAGTCGGTATCTTGCTATGTAAAACATGCGTAGAGTTCTGTACTCCGTACATCTTCCGTTTTAGGCTTAGTCCGTACGCACTCCACCTATCTATGTCATAAAATCGCAGTGTAGCTCTGAGGTTAATTCCACGGCAAGCCAAACCAGAAACCCATCAACGAAGCTATCTATGGTTTTTGAGTCACAAAAGTTACCACTATCAATCTTTTGCGACGCAAATGAGGCAGATGCTTATTGGAAATCTTTCCTGCCCGAATATAGTTTAATTTACGACCCGGTTTCATGGCTTATCTACGCCAAGACGATTCGACGACCGTGTTTTCCCCATCTGTTGCTCGCGTCGCTGCGTCTACGGCAAAGGATTGGTCATATGTAGATTCTTGGCTCTCTAAACTCATACCGAGCCAAAGGCTGCCTGAGTACGAACGCAATTCTGCAACTTTGAAGGCGCTGCTTACATTAGCGGGCATCAACGAAGCCGCGAACGATGATCGAGATCTCATATCTACCGCGAGCAAGCTGGCGCTAAGAGATAATGCTGGCGCTGAAATTGCTACGAACTTGACAACAGAAACGTGCTGTGGGAACGGGCTGGTGATTCGGAATTTGATCGTTGCCAAGGTCACAAACTACCTCACAAGAGAGGGGAAAATTGCTCTCGAGGCACTAGCAGACACGTCTGTACAACATAGGATCGACTTTCCCATCCCCGAGGACTTGTGCAAGGAATTCCTGAATCTACAGACTTCGCTTTTTGAAACAGAGCAGGTGATGGCACAAGTCAATGCGCTGAAAGAGCACCTCATCCGTGAACTGCAAATTTCCGCAGAACATTTGGCCCTGTTCCAGGGCCCCAACTATACTTTGCCGACAGAGTTGTCTAAACAAAACCTTGATCTGCAGCGAAAGACGAAATTGAAATCAAAGCAAATACTAGATGCCCGGGAATGTCTAAACACGCCGTTCTCAAGACCTCGGCTACCTTGCACCATCGAGTCTGTAATGAGAGAAGAACAGCAGCTCCTTGGCTTGTTAGTCGAGAGAAAAACCCTAGACTCACAAATAGCCGCTTTCCGGAGATTGCCAAGTGATCCCGAGAGAGCAAGAGATCAACTTGAGGGCCTTCAGGAGCAACTCAGAAGCTTGACGGCACAGCGCGACCATATATTTGAAGGACTAGTAGAGCAAGCAAGCCCACTCAAACGTCGTTGAGGCCAGGAGTAATCATTCTACAAGTACTAGCTATATTCTGTTCTTCGTTTCGTACGTTGACATATTGTGTCGCTACGTGGTGTACTTCTCAGCTTCTTCTGTTCTTGCCCGAGACAGCGCCCCCGAGTCTTCCAAACTGTCTCCCAAGACCGGATTTCTTGAGCGGAGCTGCGGAATTGGTCTCTTTAACCGACATTATCGGCGTGACTCCTGCCGCAGGAACTCGGACACTGCTTTTGGGCTCTAGTGAGTCATCGCCGACGCGAAGATCAGCTATACCTGCCGCAGAAATATCTTCGCCGTCTAGATTAAGTCGCTGCACCCTCCTCGCCCTTTCTTGCACGCTGCGAAACTTCTCCAACAATTCAACCCACCTGACGCCACCATCCTCTCGGCCCTTGAGTCGGTTGGGTCGATCGTAATTCGGATTAATAGTCGACGTCGCCGCGCTTATCATGAGAGAGTAAGCATGGTGGATTTCGGGTGAAAAGCCTTCTTATTTACAAGTCGGTTCCAACAAACGTCAGATCGGGGCTTACCTGCGGGGTGCAACATGTAAATATCCTATTGAGCTGACACTATTGAGCCTATTTTTGAGAGCTGCGAAGGCTGATGATTGCGGCAAAAGCATGAGTATCCCATACATGCATTTGTACAGATATGGGTACTTTTCTGGCTCGAGCAACTGAAGTCTCAAATCTATGTTTCTGTGTTAACCGTGGAATCGAACTGGATCGCGAACGCATTTACATGTGAATACTGGAGACTCAATCAACTGAACAAGCTTGTCCACCTGGATCAACACATTGACGGTCATGTCCAATTCGCCACTGGTTCAAGTTAGCTATCTGGGGCCTGTGACCCGGGTAGGTGCCATGCGAGTCTCACAATATCTGAAGCAGATGGTAAGCCTGCTCGTATGCTTGCGACAGCAGACACAGTGAAAAAGTGGCGACAGCATTGTAACACCACGAACGAAACAGCGCCACAAACAATGTTTGTCCGTCCTTGGTTTCAAGGTTCCGCAGCCGCTTACGAACTTCGGCGAGTTGTGGGGCAGTAATGAGATTGTTGTTCAAATTCTGGACCATGATGCTGGCGAACTCAACATCCTCTTCCTTCTCTATACAGTCGGCCAGTGTGCGATAAATGCGTTCAGGACTGAGGCTAAGGCATAATTGCCGAATGATCAAGTTGCCCCTTGTCTCCAAAAGCTTGCGATCCGTAGAAAACAGCTGCAGCAAGTTAACCATGAAATTCGCAAAATAATCATCCTCACTGTTCCGAGAGATCTGTGAAAGCAGCTGCAAGTCCTTTGTCACAACCGCGTCAGACGGATCAGACAGAGTTTTAAGCAAGGCAGGAAAAGTACCATCATTGAAAGCCAACACTTTTCGGGGTGCCTTTCTGTGAAGCATGATTAGCCAAGTCAAAGCAGCAACTCTTGTTGCTTCGTGATCATTGAGGAAAAGTAGTGTAAGAGAGTTGACAGCCGCCGTATAATCTAGGTCTGGAGACGGCACCGCTGTCAGGATGCCGCCGGTTGAGGTAGACCTGCTTTGGCCCGGGCAGACGCTATGATTATCCTGTTCTCGAACGCTTGAAATTGAGGCCCTGTTGCTTTGCGAGTCATCGGCTCTTTCACGGGTTAGAGCAAGCCGGGAGGCGGGCCGATGTTGGCTCTGCGGAAGAGATTGGCTGTTCAGGCCCGATTCATCCGACAATGAGACTACATAATCCATAAGGCATGTGTTGACTCGAGTAGCGGCTTGATAAATGGTTTCCTTATTACTAGCCATCGCTGGTAACATGTGCGCGAGAATCTTGGGGGTGAAAGGTAACACCTCTTCCGGTGATATATCGAGAAACTCGACGATCCATCGCAGAGATTCTAATAGACAATCTTCATCTATTTTTCGTCAGAACGTTCCGCTTCCTGTTTTGTTTGAGTAAATGTGAACAAACCTAGAGGAGAATCCAATGTCGCCGTCAGAATCTCCAGGATATGCTTATAATTAATCTCGACATCTTGACCGGGAATCCAGTCTTCTTCAGTACTCTCAACGTCCTCATCAAATGCATCGGAATCGATCTCGTCTCCTTCTTCTAGATTTGGACGGATGCTCTCTGTGTCCATCGAATCTTGCCGCTTCCTTTTCCCACCTTCTCTGGATCTTCTACTCTCCAAAATCCCCCTTTTCACGAGAGCAATCCTCTTAATCTCGTTTAAGAATTTGTCTAGGCAAGACTGAGTTGCGGTCCGAACGTCAACATTCTGGTCTCCAAGAAATTTGAGCAGGCCTCCCAAAAATTCAGGAAGACATGTCACAAGCTCAAGGTCGGGAATAGAGTCTAGCAAGGTTATCCACCCAACAAGAAACTGTCTCGTAAAGGGGTTAATCACCCATATCCTCTCTTTCAAAAGAGGAATAAATCTTGGCAGAGAGAACGCTGTAGGCAGGTGAATGTGTTGATTTTCCATAGATGTTTTGTCATCATCAAAGGCGGGCGGTGCTTCTAGCACTGACACGTACGAAGCAGCTGACTCGGCTACTATGTCTTTGACAAGCCGATCGAGCAGCTCAGCACCATTTTTTACCGATAGTTCGGAATCAGCTCCAAGCTAAATGCTGTCAGTGTTCATGTTCATGTTCGATACAGGCTTGGGGCTGAAGCGGAGTTTCGTACTCTGCAGAGTTGATCAAATATGCTATTAAAATAGACCAAAATTTCACCCTTTGCTACCTTCGCAATGTTGTACATGGCCTCGCATGCATAGTATCTTACACGAGCGTCTTGGTCTGTGAAGCACGCCAGAACTGGTGGAACAATTTTGGCAAGATATCGGGGGAGGTCCTAGGTGGTACGGTTAGTGACTCTGTCCGTCAAATTCTTGTGAAGAGTATGAGTATTTGCAACAAGTAACGTTGCCAGTCACTATCCCGAATGGCAGAAAACATCAGACTGCATTTGAATATGCGGGATGTAGCACGTACGTGTGCAGCCAAACATCGAGCCAGTGTATTCAATTGGTATTCATATTTGGTTACTTACTGGGCCAAGTGCAATTGCAGCCGCCGCTAGTCCAATAAGCCCCCCATTCCTGGCATGCGGCTGATGAACAGCATAAGCATAGTCATTGCAAAGTTGCTCGAGGATATCGTGTACTCTTTGGTGATCTTTGGATGCCACGAGCTCTCGTATCACTCTCTCTAGCCTGTTGAAAATAATCATGTCAGGCATATAGTCAACGGTATCCAAGCCCCCATCAAAGGTAGCATGGATTATTTGAGGGGGCCTCAGGAACAAGTGCGGATGAAGTCACCTACTCAAGAGCTCCGACTTTGCGCTTGTCGTAGAGTTTATCGTTCAACGCCCGTTGTATATTTGCATCCATTTTGACCCTCAAAGCATGCTTGACGGTTTCCGACGGACAATAAGGAGAAGGGTAAGGCTCTGGTCGAAAATACGGGACTGATTATGCAAATTCCAACCTCTTTGACGATTTGCGATTAATGACAGGTCGCAATGAGCAGTTGCGAAAATAGGCCAACTGGAAGTTCAGCAGGAGGCTGGCGCCAGTGTGAGTATCTTCGAAAGGGCTCGCATTCACTCCTGGCGCATTGAGTGCATCTGACAGTGATGGAAGATGACTTAAAATGCATACGTTGGACAGAAATATGACAACCCTCGATCTATGAGGGATTGCTCGTATAGGGCATGGACAATAACAGGACCACAGTGGTGATGGACCATGAGCTGGCATTGATGCTACCAGGAGGTGTGTCAAGTCACCTGCTCTCCTGCGCCATCTGCGCCTCAGTGGTCACCTAGTTGCTTAGGTACCTAGGATAGGGCCGCACCTTAATAGGTGGGTATTCAACGCTTGATGGACCCATACATGCTTCGACCTGAGGAACCTACGTAAAATTCCTCATTATATGACTTATGTACTAAACTTAGTACTGGAAGCGAAAAACATTAATCTAACGAAATTTCCATCGTGTTTCTAGTGCCTCGTCTACTAAAAAGCACAGGTATTTTACTAGATTATAGAATCTAGGGATTATACTAGGTAATAAGAGACTTAATAAATACAGTGACTCGGTTCAGATTGTGAGTCGCAATTAAAACGGATCGTCGTCCTTACCAAACCCGAAATCGGCGGAAGGACAATCTGGAGCAAAAGATTGACGCACTACGTGCCATACTTCCGGCCAGTTCAACGGCTGCTAGCCGATGCCGCCGCTGCAAGTTCCAGTGGTACTTTGGATATGTGTGCGCCTACATATTGGCCGACGCAAGCTTTCAAAATTGGCGAGTAATTGAAACAGGTCTTGCCAGTTAATAGCAAATTTGTCAGGTAATATGAAAACATCGTAATATTACACCGTCGAAGCTGAAAGCGTGGAAGTAGCCGACGTTTCAGCCACTTGTCCAACAGCGGCCCGATCTCGCTGAGTTAGGTTCCTCGCAAGACTATATATCCTCCTTGATGCATTGTTTAAAGCATGCTCTCTCCTAATTGATAGCGAAGGGCACCAGGAACTTGAGAGCGTTGGGAATGTAACAGTTCCCAGTTCATGATTCCCGTTGATCAAAAGTGAATGGCCTTGGAGCTGGTGGCCATAGCAGCCTCCTTGAATGCTTCCGCTAATGTGGGATGAGCATGGCAGGTTCTCGCGATATCCTCAGTGGACGCCCCGTACTCCAAAGCCAAAGTGCCCTCCGCGATCATTTCACCAGCATTAGGGCCAATGATATGAACACCGAGGAGCCTGTCCGTTTCTGGGTCTGCCAACATCTTCACAAGGCCGTCAGTGTCCAAATTGGTTTTCGCACGCGAGTTTGCGCTAAAGGGAAAGGTGCCCACGCGATATGGGATCTTTTGGTTCTTGAGATCTTGCTCATTCTGGCCAACCCAGGCCACTTCAGGATAGGTGTACATGACAGAGGGAATGCATCCATAGTTAACATGGCCATAGCCCTTCTTGATATACTCCACCACAGCAACAGCCTCTTCCTCAGCTTTGTGAGCGAGCATGGGGCCGAAAGTGACGTCTCCAACGCATCGAATGTGGGGAATCTTGGTTCGATATTCCGAGTCAATAATGACGCGACCGCGTTCGTCGAGCTCCATGTCAATATTCTCGAGGCCTAAACCTTGCGTATATGGTCGTCTACCGATAGCAACCAGTACAACATCGGCATCAAGCTAGTATCGATATTAGCAAGTGTACTGAGATGTTCAAATGGTCGCATACAGATGTTCAGCTGGTGAAAAAAGCTAGGGGTCCTACAGATTCTGATTTGCCACCCTTGGCAGCGTCAACATTTAAGCTGACCTTGTCTCCAAAATTGTCACCACTGACGACCTTGGTGTTCAGTTTGAATTCCATGCCCTGCTTCTTCAAAAGCTTATGAGTTGCTTTTGCAATTTCGGCGTCCATACCGGGACCACCAATCTGACCAAGAAATTCGACTACAGTAACTTTAGTGCCAAGGCGAGACCACACAGACGCCATTTCCAACCCAATGATACCGCCACCAATGACAATCATGGTCTCAGGAATTTTTTCCAAGGCAATGGCGCCAGTGCTGGTGATGACACGTTTCTCATCAATTTTCAGACCAGGGAAAGGAGTGGCCTCAGAACCAGTTGCGATAAGTATGTTCTTTCCCCGGACAGTCGTCTCTCCACCCTCGTTGAGAGCCACCTTGATATCATTTTCGTTCACGAATGAAGCAGCGCCTTTGATGTAATCGACGCCATTCTTTTTCAGGAGGAACTCCACACCTTTTGTAAGGCCATTGACTGCAGAGTCCTTGGCTTTCATGAAATTGGGCAGGTTGAGTTTGACTTCGCCGACTTCGATACCGCGATTCTTCGTGTCGTGCAAAATTTGGTGGTAAAGATGTGAATTATTTAAGAGAGATTTTGATGGAATGCAGCCAACGTTGAGGCAGGTTCCTCCGAGAGTCCCACGCTTTTCGATACACGCGACCTGAGAGTGTGACGATTATTAGTAGTCGCAATATCAGACATATTTTGTTACCGTTGCCAGTCATACCTTCATGCCCTCTTGTCCGGCCTTGATGGCGGCGACATATCCAGCAACACCACCTCCGATGATGACAAGATCCTTCTCCTCTGTGAAATTGGTTAGCTGACGACTATTATGAGAAAATTCGACTTTGTCAGCAGTAGTAAACAAGTAGTATACAAACCAGAAACAGAAGCAAATTCACGACTCCATCGGGCTGGCATTAAAGACGAAGCAATCTTAGGTAGTCTGGCAAATCATATTATTCAGCAATGACAATCTACAGAGATATCCGAACAGGACGAGCTGCGTTGGATGAGCGATTAGCTTCCAAACTTACGACTGCTGCTGCCAGGACGACGGCCTGACGGCCTTTCTAGAGAGAAGTCTGCTGCTGTTGAGCATCATTACGCGCCAATTTATGAAGTATATGTTGGTCGACGACGCCAGGTAGCATGCGAAGTTAGAAGAGGGAGTTAAGTTGGGTAATGTGTTGTAAATGTGTCGGAGAGCTCCCTCGGGGCTCTGCGTTGAAAAGCAGGTGGGTCTGGTCTGTCGCCTGGGAATTTTTTCCTGGGACCTGGCGCTCCCTACCGATGAGAGCAAATTGTTGCCTTCATGCCTGAGGTTGAAAGGGTTGAACCCACACCTAATGAGTCCATGTGAAGGTGATCTTGACCGTTAGACTGTTTGTCACAGAAGGACCAAAAGCAACAACGCAAGGAGTACGTGCGTAATAGTTAGATGGAGTCATTTGTATTACATCACTTTCACCAAGCCCGGTAGGCATGCATTGATAAGACAGAGTTGTCAAATACCCAGCTAGTGCCCGCATGTAAACGTAGCCTATGAAATGCCTTTGGCGCAAATCGCCTCGACTTTCAAGATATTCATCAGTCGTATCTCTTTTTCTTATCTTCACCAACAAGTTGACGTCGTAGTAAGACCTAAGATTTAGTCGAACAAGACAACGCAAATATCAGCCGTTGTAACAATATCTTATAGAAGCACATTGGTAACCTTTGGGGTGAATATGGAGTCTGTTAATCTAGGCCGAAATATGAGATGTCGGACACAAGCTGGTACTCAATATTACTGCACCTTATGTCCATGAGAATCACGAAACGGAGGTTTGTGTTGCTATGTTATTCCGGAGGTGGCCCCAATGATACCATACCTCGGGCATTCTAAGTTTCGGTCACTTTAGAATGCCCCCCAATGCTGGACTTTGCACAGCCATCTGAGCCTTTTCTATCACACCTTTCAGGGTTTTCCTTTCCCTATGCCCAACAGCTGTTGCATTAATGATCCTGTTTCTCAAGAGCCAATTTAAACCTGCAGCCAGACTAGGTATTTCTGTTGCTGGACCGAATGTACGCTCAACTTTTTCGTCTCCATGCGATCTCTTGCCTGTACATTTCCGCAGAAGGCTAAGAATGAACCACTCAACGAAGATTGACGACCACGCATTCAGTTTTGGAAGTTCCACCGGCTTGAGGATAGTAATACTCAGAGACCCATCGGCCACCAGGGATGCGTAGAATTGCGCAACATGTCTCAAACGTCGGTCATTCTTCATTCTCTCTCCTTCCATGGTCTCTTCATCGTCCTCTTCTCCTCCAAACAAAGATTCGCCAAGTCCTCGGAACATTCCCCACAAGCGATTTTGGAATGCAAATCTGACCCTGCCATTCGTACAAGCTTGGCGTCCTACCAATGCATAGTATTCGTTGTAATGAAGTTCACTCCCCACGCATTGAACCAAGACTCTCGTGATCTCCAGTTGTTCGTCCCGTTTTAATCTCAAATTTGCAAATTGTCGGTATCCATGTTCAGAGTCAAGCGCAGACATGATGGCAGTAAAGATGGCAATCTGTGAAGGAGTGTTGAGGCCTTGCGCCTTGGCCTTATTTGGGAAGTCTGGCAGCACAAAATCCATATCCTCATCATCCGGAGCCTCATTGAGGGTGGTCTTCGCTTGCCCACTGACCAAACTCGCCCTCTCGGCTGCATCCCGATATTCAGGAACACTGGCCCCAACCAGCCACCATTTGCCATGCCTGTCGACGTCTTCAATGTCTTTGAGGCGTATGCCCATCGGGGTCAGTCCATCCAGTCGACGGAATTGAGTTTTGAGTTCCCCAAGACGCTTCTTCATGCGAAGTACGTGCTCGGAAACGATGATAGATTCCGTTCCTTTGGCCTTAGCCTTGCTGTTCTTCAAGTCTTGGATAGTCTCAACCATGAATTTGGTTCGTACAGAGATATTTGAATATCCAATTCTGGAAACAGCCACGTTCAGAACATTCGAAACATGCTGAAGGGTTTGAGGATCATCCCTCCGCAATAACCTGCCGGCCATGCGACATACCCTGAGAAGAAGTTCCACATTGAGCTCAGAGAGATTGTCCAACAGTCTTTCCATATAATCGAACACGATAGTGCAGCCGACAACTTCGAAAACATATAGCTGGGTCAAGAAGGTAAGAAGGTTTGAAGGTTCTTTCCTAATGTGATTGCCAGTATAGGTCAATGCGTAGTTATATTGCTCGCTGAACTCTCTCACTACCTGTCTCACCAAGTGTGACCCAAAACTAGAACCTGTGATTTTATAGACGGCTGCGGAGAACCCGCCAATAAGAACAAAAAATTGATCGGGAAGAGTTTCCGACTTGCGCATTTGCGCCAGGATGGCGTCAGTGAGGATCTCAGTTACTTTTCCACGTGCATGTGACTGATAAATTCCCTCGACAGATTGGGTCAGTGAAATGAGACAGGCATCAGTAAGCCGATTAACAACGCCTTGGAGTCTTTTCTGAAGTTGAGTGTCTTCTGTTCCTTCTTCTTGGTATCTCTTCGAGGGTGGAATGTATTTTGCAAGATTGATCCGCCCCGTTGGTGCGACATATAGGTTCTCTCTCGGTCTTGGCGGTGATTGGAGAATTGTCAGCACCTCAGAGGTGTCATCGAAACCTTCGAAGGATCCATCACTTTTTTTTGCCAAATCGTCATCATATTCACGCTCAGCCCCATCAGGAGCATTGCATAATTTTCGCTTTGGTTCAAAATTATCCAGTCTCATCTCGGGGTGATTAGAACTGCCATGCTGTGATGATTCGCAGTCAGAGCCGATAAGCATGTTACCAAGATCGCGTTCAGTGGAGGATTCCGGCAGAGCATTACGTTTCCTTCGTTTAGAAGATAACCAGCTGTCATAAGCAGCTTTTCGCTTTCCTTGATCATCTGCGCGAGTGGAATCACCGTCCACCACCCCTCCTAGAAGTTCATCGAGACCATCGTCCTTGAATGCTTGAGGCAGAGACCGACGACCTTTTCTGATACCGAGCTTTCTCTCAAGATTTTCGATTTCGGCATCATCTTGGGCAAGCTGCTTCAAAAGTGTCTTAGGCATGCTTCCATTCTCTGTCTGCCGTTGAGGCTGATATTTTGTTTCATAAAATGAGTGGGAAGCCTCTGACTCGTCTGTTCCGCCCTTGAGGGCCACTTCTGTGCCAGCATTCTCTGGATCAAGGCCTTGTGCCGAACTGTTCAAGCTTGCGAATAACTTTGAGCTTGAGCCTGAAAGGTCTTCGTCAAGAGTATGATGTACTGTAGGCATTCTTGGACTTCGCTCTCTATCATTATACTGTTTTGAGTATTTCTGGTGCTTCTTAAATACTCTTCGCTGTCTTCGTAATTCTTTTCTCGGGGACTGTCGAGCTCCGCCTGAGCTTGCGTGGGATAGGAGGGATGTATTTTGGTTGGGTATAAAAGATGCAATATCCATGCGTTTATAGAGCTTCTGTTGCAACTCAGGAACCGAAAGAGTAGGCATTTCAGGATTTCAGATATCTCACGTTCCACCAGCCGATGGAAAATTGACTGCTGCAGTATCAATAGATGTGCAGACGTTGATGAATTGCTGCTGGTTGATGCCATCGGCTGTGCCCTGAAAGCTCATAACAACTTGGGAATTGTAACAGAGAGCCAAGAATAAAGGTTTACTGAAGGCAAGAGACAGAGCGGTGAATGATTTTAGTAAATTTGGCATCGAACAAATGGGTTGTGTAGGGGGACAGATTTACTTGTGGTTGTTTATATGATACGGAAGTGTCCTGAAAAGAAAAAAAGAAAAAGAGTGGAGCAACTGTGGTTCTACTCAATGGGCAACCCACCCAGACAGACTGTCTACATGACCGAGGTCGACTTTGCCCCTCACAGAACCACCTCCATTGCATCTGCCCGGTTCCGAAGCAGTCTTCAGCGGAAGCAAAGAGATGTTATACGGAGGTGATCAATCAAAAATGCAACTGCAATGATCATCGAAATGAGTACAGAGCATTTGAGCCGAGACGAGGTCAGTATGTTGGCTTACGTGCGCCCTGCTAAGCCCCTTCGAGGCGTAGATGCCAATTGTTGTTCAATACACTAAACCGCCGCACACCAAGTTTTTCGACAAACTTGTAGAGCTTTTCAATCGAAGGAGAGGCACTGATCACGGCGCCATTTATCTGGTTCAAAAACGATGTATGTAGAGTCATGCCGCTGCTGTCGAGAGTCTTCCAAATGAGCTCGCCTCCTATTTCGTCACGACAAACATCCCAACCTAGCCATTTTTGTCAGCATAGAGCCGAACACTACTAATCGTTTCGCAGTTTCCTTTGACCAAGCGAACTTGAGTGATAACAACATGCTGACTCACGAGGATGGTGGAGGTCCAAAGCCCCTGATCATAAGAGCAACTAATGGCAAGTCAAAAAGGCAAAGAGATCTGAAGGTCAAGATGTCGACAATTGTTCAGCCTAATGATATTGAAAGCTTCTATGTTCAATATGCCGATGTTTGTAAGGCAGGGATGGCCGCGCTCAAGCCAAGAGATCGCAGCAAGAAGAAGGCCAAGGCAAAGAAGAAGAAGACAACGTCATGAGATTAAAGTGCACACGCATTGAGAGTCACGATTTGTGCAGTACCTAGAAACCCGCACGGGCTTGGGAATGCGGGTAGTATTGCATAAATGGCGAGAAATGGTTTACAAAACAATCGAGAGCTGAAATGATGCAATATGGTTTCGGCAACTATCTAAACAATCACTGATGAAATATTCTTCTGTAGCCAATGTGCCGAACTAGGCTTCTCCTGCTCTATTTACCATGTGTCGGGTTAAGAATTAACCTGGGAAACAATGATTAATGAGGAAAGCCTCGTTCGCAGCGATACGAGCCGTGGTGTCAACTTCTTAATGTAGACATATCCCACAATATATTTGTTGAAACAATGCATTGACGCTGAACCTACGATGGGAATATAGGTATATATAATTTCAACCACAATGTCAATCAATTCCTAGACAGCATAGAGACCTTTCTAGATTCCATGCTGACTAGATTTATCACATGCTAGAATTCGACTGTGAGAACTTTGTTGCGAATGGCTACCAGGTCTTGGTATTAACACGCCTCTACGATCTTGAACTGCATCGCAAACTCGTCACCGGTTGAGTCCAGACAAGCTGAGTTAAGAGATGCCATGCGTCTTATCCAGCTATATTTCTCACCTTAGTTCGAGTGCCGCCATCCCATTCGTGCCAAGTTAACGAATGACATAGCCTTATAGCCACGTTTCAGTATGTCAACGTTACAGGGCCATGTCCTGTTGGAGCGTTGAGCCCCGAACCCATTGAACACTTTCAATAACGAACAGGAAGAATTACTAAGAACAAATGAGCAACCAAAATAAACATGATGGCCATTTGGGAACATGATATATGGGGAATGTTGTGTGGTTGCCATTGTCACGACGGAAAGACTTTGGCTGAAATTCAGGGTAGCCAAAACAGAAAAACAGAAAAAAACAGAAAACCCTCTGTTAACTACATGATCTGGTCCTGAGTGAGACCGGCATGAGCATCAGTCTCCATGTTGTCGCCGCCAGCCTGATTGAGATACTTGACGAAGCCCAGGTTCAGCGGACGACCGCCGTATTGATAACCCTGGAATTTTGCAATAGAAGTCTCAGCAGTATCGGCACTGTCAAATCGAACGACGCCAGTGCCTCTGGACCGACCACTAGGCTCATACTGAATCTCAGCCTGTTCCACTTTACCAATGGTCGTGAAGAGATCTACAAGATCGTCATTGCTCGTCGACCAAGGCAACTAATAAAGCATTAGTAATTTGCAGTCCGATAATCACAAAAATAAAGGTGTTATAACCACTCACATTACGGACATAGATAGTCTCGCTCTTTTCGGAACCGGCCGTGGCGCCGTCAGTGAAAGGGTTCGGGGGGATTACAGCAGCAGCGGGTGAAGGGTCGAATGACGCTCCTCCAGTAAAGCCACCACGGCCACCCATGCCAAAGCCGCCACGGCCGCCACCATAACCTCCGCGGCCGAAACCACCGCCAAATCCTCCTCTCATGCCACCTCCATAGCCACCACGACCTGGAAAGCCCGTCCCACCAGCGCCGGCATAACGATCTTCGCGGACCTCTAGCATCCGGCCTTGCCAATCATATCCATTAAACTGCTGAATGGCATTCCGAGCGTCGTCAGGGTTTTCGAAAACAACGATACCGGAGCCCTTTGGACGACCATCAGGTCCACTATGGACATCGGCGCGGATGACACTGCCCGAGCGAGCTGACACAGGGTTATTAGCGAAGTCCAAAGAGGGGACAAGTCAAGCACAAATACTTCGTTCAGAATACTCACCTGCTTGCCGAAACAGATCCTTGAGGTCCTGCCACCCAACATTGAATGGAAGCTGAGGCTAGTCAGTGCTGCTACGGGAAAAATCAGGAGAATGGGTAAAGACAAACGTTGGCCACATAAATCTGCCGGCCACCTGCGCAGGGAGGACCACCATATCCTCCTTGATTACTGTTGAACCCTCCTGGCATACCTCCACTAAATCCGCCGCGATTGCCACCGGTGGCACCGGTGAATCGAGGCTCTGCTTCGCGATCCTATTGCAGTAGTAAGCGATAAAGCGCAACAAAATGGAATTAGGTGATAATCACCTCTCGGACGTAAACTAGACGACCCATCAAGTTTTGGTTGCTGAGCTGAGCAACAGCTTGTTGAGCCTGTTCTCTCGTTGCATACTCCACAATTCTGTGGTTGCACCGTAAGTACTTGCTCATTTCTGCATGCATCAAATCACAGGAGAAACTCACCCGCATCCCTACAGTCATCCAGGACATCGTCCATACCCGTCAACCCAGCCATCCATCAAAAGCCAACAAGGGGATATGTGCAAAACAGAGAGGAGGGAAAAAGGAACAGAAGAAGAAAGCAAGGAGAAGGACACAACGCCAGCCAAAGACTATTATGATAAAGCCCACCTTCGACATTCCATTCGGAAGAAGTAACACATCCGCAAAGAGCACTTCTCCGGCTGCAAAAGAATGGGTTAGCTTTGCTTACAGGTGTTGTTTATATCAAGTATCTTACCCTGTCTCATGAAGTCCTTGAGGTGGTGCCATTTTACGTCATAAGCAAGATTCCCAACATAGACACGGCGGTCTTGCTGTGATGTTTCGCGGATGTTGCTCATCATTTGTTCTCTCGCTACAGCTCGTTCCTCATAGGATCGTTGCGGTGCTTGTCCCCCGTAGCCTGCACTGGATCCTCCACTTGGGGCTCCTGTTCCGGTCATGGGCGAGCGATCGCGGCCGCGACGATATTCGTCTCTGCTGTTTGACCTGCTACGAGGTGAGAACGATCGTCTCCGAGATTGTCGACCTGGGCTTCTGGAGCGTCGACGGGGTGATCGGGACCTCTCTCGCTTTTTTGTGTGTTAGCCTCTGGCGGTCAGATCATTGCAACGAGAAAGCCTCTGCTCGATGGATAAAAGGAAAGCTTCAAGGACTGAAAAAGGAAGGGGGGGTTATGCAACCATCCAAATTCAAGGAGCGAAACAAAGCGCCGTGCACAAAGGAAATTGGTCATGCAATCATCCAAAAACAACAACGCATTTGCAAGAGTGATCGTTCCTTTCATTCGAAGAGGCAGCCTGATGTACACAAAAAAGGAAAGCAAATAGCCTTCATTTTGTGTTGCCATGCATTCAGGTTCCTCATGGTTTCTTTCGCCGTTTTCCTCAGCGAAAAGGCATATCTCAAGCAAAAGGTCGAGACGATGAGAGAAAAGGAACAAGAGAAATTGAGGGAAGCTGCCATGCATACAGAGTGACTTACGGGTCGATAGGTATCGCCTGAATCAGCTATTCAAGAAAAGTTAGATGTCTGAATGGCCGCGTGTTGCCGACAGAGAGGCATTAAATGACAGGCGATGACAACCACAGAGCGGGAGACAGGAAGCTAGGGAGGAAAGAGTGTGGGGTTGTATCAGAGAGAACTGTTTGGCAAAGTAGGTAGGTGTGAAAACATGCAGGTAAGGGGGCCTTGTGATAATGCAGTGTATGATGAAATGCGAGTGTAATGCAAGTAGTTGTGAGTAGACACAGTGCCAGGGTCAACAAATGTAGTTGAGCACCTAGATAGGTAGGCAATCACATCAATTTGCTCTGTGATGACATATGAGCTGTATCGTACATGGGCGACCCGCAACATTCTGAGTAGCACGAAGACGAATAGGCAGAGCATTCGTCGCATTCAGCAAGGGAAAGCTCACACAGTAAAAAAGCAGAAGCTAGTAGAAGCCTGATTTTCACAGGCGTCGTTGACAGTGTAAAGAGAGGTGCGGGTAGATGCAATAGAGGGGAGGGGAGGGAGTTGGACGTACCCATGACAAAGTCTAAAAGCGTTGCGGACAACGAGGCTTTGTGCCCGATGCTCGGTGAAAGGCGAGCGGGTGTCCCAACAGAAGGAGGGTAGCTCAAGCCAGGTAGCGGGCAATGGTCGGGGATATGACGAAAGACGAACGATCTGGTTAGGGAGAGAGACCGGAACAGTCAGCAAACAACAGGTTCTCGCATAAATGCAAGCTAGATGCAACAAATGTCAGAATCGGGATGGTGGCGGCGCGACGAAGAGGGGTGGGAGGACAATTGGGTGAGCTTGTCAGAGCAGGTTGACAAGAATGAAAAAAAACACGCCGACAGCTCGAACGAAATTGAGGCAGCGAATGGGAGAACACGGGGGAGAAGTGACAAGGGGGTCAAGCTGCAAGCTACCCTACCTCAGGTGCAATGAGTCAACCCACTTTCATCAACAAATAAGTGATTACCCGTGAACAAGCACAGGAATCGAGAGTAGAGTGTGACACAGAAGCACCGCGAGGTAGAGGCTGTGAATAATGTAGGTACCATATACCCCTTTTCAGGTGGATAGTATCAACGGGGACTGAAATCTTCGTTGCAAGACCAATCACTTACTAAAGCTCCGCGCGTTCGATGATCGGCGAAGTATGGTGATGGTACGGAGTGCTCTGCTAAGTGCCCGGTATGTGTGGTTTTATCGAGGGGAAAGAATGCGCACCAGTTTCGAGCCAATCTGTGGCCGAGACTCGTGAGCTGCACACAGCGAAGGAAGAGGATGTAAGGTGTATATTAGACAAAACAGGTTGATGGGGGTCTGGTCGCGGAAGCGTTGCTCCGCTTGTGTAATTTATCAACGAAAACTTCACCTAACTAGCGCGACAAACCGTGTATACGCACGCGTATACTCCGTACACACTAGCTAACCATGCCCCCCCCTAAAGACCTAACCTAACTATACTTCGTAAGTAAATCAAAAGATTATTCGAATTTTTGATTGAAGTAGAATAAAAAAGGTTGATTGTTAATAAGTATATTTAGGTCAAGTCTTAGCTAAGTATAGTTAGGTAAGCATGTATAGTATATGGTTAGCTAGTGTGTATCTTTTTAGTGAAAGACCCCGCAAAGCCACTCGACTCATAACACCCTTATAAGTCGCTATAAGTGACATCTAGAGTCTAGAGGATCAACACCTAAACATGCAGTAGTGATTTTTCAATCATGCAGTAGTAACTAAGCCTAAAACAAAAGAGGTACTTACGCTTGCAAATTTATAAGAGGAGTAACCTCCTGTAATTTATGCATTTCATACTACTAATTTAAATATGTATATAAGAGGGAAAACGTGTTTTTAGGCTTCTTTTAGAGATATAAATGTCACGGCTTGTACCGCAGGGTCTGATATAAACGAAGGCTAAGATTCGCAGTCACCACTAGAAAGATACTAGCTAGGGCCTAGCGCATAAAGGTTTTAATCTCTAACTTACTATATATAATATATATAGTCCTTAATAAATACCTCGCTTAATAAACATATAGCTATCCTATAGCTAGCTAGCCTTTTTATTATTAGAGTAGCCTAAAGGTTCTCTAAAGATTTACTATTATAAATATCCTATCTTTAACCTTTACACTCCTAATATAATACCCCCCTAATATATAATTAACCTTAATTATAAAAAGAGCTACTTACTTAGGGTATAAATACTATAATAAAGCTTATAAAGAAAAATAAGATAAGGAACCTTATATCTAGATATATAGGTAAAAAAAATAATAATAATAATACTACTAATTATAAATAACCCCCCCCTATTATAGGTAGTAATATTTAAATAGTAGCCTATATATAGCTTTAATATAGTAAAATAAATATTATTACCTATTATATAGCTAGACTAAAAAAAATAGATAACTTATGTTAATTTTTATAATTAGTTTAAATAAATAGAGTACTTAATACTATAGTTTTAAATAGTCTAACTAAAGGGCTTATATTATAGTTACTATAAGTTTATAGCTATTAGGCATATATATAAGTAGTAAAGCTAATAGTTATTATTATAATTTAAAGATTACTTATATATAGTGTATTAGATTACTTAAGGGGTCTAGGGTTAATATAAAAAAGACTAATTTTTCCCCCTTTTATATACTTCCTTTCTTTTATAATATCCCTTAACCTTATAAGTTACCCTTACTAGCTAAGTAATAGCTCTCTTATTACTATTATATAGTAGTTACTAACCTTCTTTAGTCTTTAATTATTATTATTACTTACTATTATTTATCTTTATTCTTTATCTTTATCTAGATTATTAGTTTATTCCCTTTTAAATATAATTTCTTTATTTAGTTTATTATAGCTAACTTATAGCTAGTTACCTATATCTAATACTTATATTAGGACTTTGCTTATTCTAGTAGCTCTAGAAGGTTAAGCTACTAGAAAGTCTTCTAAGAAATCTCTTACTAAGTCTTCTTAAAAGCACTTAGCTTCTAAAATATTAATATAAGTTTACTATATTCTTATAGTATATTTATTACTAACTTACTACTAGTAAAATAATAAGAAAGAAAATTCTATATATATACTACTCTTAGTAAGTAATAATATAAAATATCTTACTAAAAACAGTAGCTATAATATTCCTAAATATCTTATTAATAAAAAAACCTTCCCTATAGAATATAATAAATCTATAAGTATAACTTCTTTACTTACTTACTACTTTTATATTACTAATATCTAATAGGCTACTTAATAAAATATACTTATTACTTTTATAATAATAAAAACTATATTATAGTATATCTCTTTTATCTAGAAACTACTTACTTATTACTAATATACTACTAGTGCCTAGCTTAAATTATATAGCTTTATAATAGGTTATTTAAACTTATTAAAGCTACTCCTAAAGGTAGCTATTACTATTAGGGTAAAGTAAGTATAATTCTATTACCTAGACACTAGATTACTACTAACTTACTACTAGTTTATTATAAAAGTAAAGAAAAAGCTATAGAATACTATCCTATCTTAT
>JFGW01000334.1:0-29360 GCA_000729825.1 Epichloe sp. AL9924
CATTTCAATACTTACTATAGCCTATATTAATCCTACTAAGGCTAAACCTCTAGTATCCTCCCTTATAAGTACTACCTATACCTAGGGCACCTCTAAGGTATAATAACTTATGCTTACCTAGCACACGCTTACTTACTAAGGCTATAATAACCTAGTAGCTAAATTCTTTTATAAAATAAGGACTATAAATAATAACTTAACCTAGTCTCTTTTTACGTAGGAAATAGGCAATGCCTAGGTATAGTAAATATTATCTAAGACTTATACCCTAGCTAAAACTATAGTAAAGTTAGCCTATACCCTTACTAAGGAATGCTATTAGCATAAAAACGCTTATAATAACCCCCCCCCCTTTTTAATTACTTTTTACTATAATAGAAATTTAGTGCTAAAGCGCACGTACACTAGAGTAAAACTAAGTGCCTTAATTTTTTATAGCTAAATTAAAATATACCCTTTTAGGACTATTATTTATCTATATATTACCCTATTATAATTTAAATTAGTTAAGTGCTGCTATATCTTATATACTTTCTAATAGTTCCTAAGTTAGCTAAATATACCCTTTTTACTTAACTAAGATATTCTAGTTTAATCCTTAACCTAGCGTGTTTTTAGCTATAAGAATTTCCTTTACCTAATACTCTAAGAGATTATTATTAGTATCTATTATAATAAGTTCTAGTAGTAGCTGTTTATTAGCTAGTTTCTAGTTTAGTAAGGGGTTATTTACTACATACTACACTAGATTAATATAAAAGATAGGATATAGTCCCCTTAGAATATCTAGTTTAATAGTTAAAGGCATAGGGACCTTAAGTACCTTATACTTAGCTATAACCTAGTCTAACTTCTTATATAGTTAGTTTATTTTAATATTATATAGACTAAGCTATATGTAGTCCCTAACCTAAAACCGCTTTACTAGCCTATAGCTACTATTTATCTTCTCCTATTACTACTACTAAATAAAAGCTATTATAGCTTATATTAAATCTATACTATCCTTTAGGTATTATAGGAAGGCCTAAGCCCTTCCCTTAGCTAATATTATAGATAGTCCTATAGTAAATAACTCCTAAATCGCAGGCATATTAAACCTATATAGGGCTATATTTACGCTTACTCTAGTTACTAATAAGTCCCTATTATTTAATGCTAATTAATAGGCTAGTAAATAGTCTAGCTATTTAAACTAGGAGAAAGATAGCATTACTTATAAAACTACTTATACCTCCTAGTTAGCCCTCTCTATGCTACTATTTATTTATAGGTAATATAATATAAAAAGTAATTATTATATACTAACTCCCCTATAGAGTTTAGTCTAGAAATTACTAAGCTAATCTAACCTATAGTCTGTGATAATTTATGTAAGGAACCTATAGAAGCGCTACTAGTAATACTTAAATTATTTTACATATGCCTTAGCTACTATTAATATTATTACCTTTAACTAAACATACTTAGATAGCTAATCTATAATAACTATTAGGAACTATAGCTACTCTTAACCCTAGGCTAGAAGGTTAATTATAAAGTTAATAGATATTTATAACTAGTACCTATCTAGCAGTGGGATTAGTTTTAATAAGCCTTATTATAGTTACTAGCTCTTCCTCCCTTTATAATAGTGGTAGTTCTATACAAAATAAGCTACATCCTATAATATACTATCCTAATAGAAGTCCCTTTAAAGCGCCTTAAAAGTTATATTCTGCCCTAGGTAACCTAATAAGGGTAAGTTATAAACCTATTATATTAATATTATAGTTAGTAGTTCCTATTTAGGAACCTATATCTACCCTTAGAATTAAAGCGCCCCTTTTATACTAATCTAATAGTTTATAATTTACTCTCTTATGTTAGTAGTATCTAGGAATTTCCTAGCCCCTATTACCACTATATTAACCTATAACTTATAAGCTTTATCCTAGGTTATAGACTAGTCCTATAGGGATTAGAGGTGTTTATCTATAAATAATAACTTACTAGTAGGAAGACTCCTTAATAGGGCTAAACTAGTATTTATAATAACCCCCTCTATTACTATAATAGGCTTAAGGCAAACATATAGTTATCCCCTCTTAAAGCTAAATTTCATAGGGCTTATTATAGATTAAATAATTAAAGTTTTTGCTTTATCTATTTCTAGCCTATCTAGATAATATTGCAATAGTATGTCTAGTTATTTCGCTTATATGCCTAGCCTATATTATAGGTAAAAGTTAAAGAGTGCTAGAGTCTTTGCCTATTATATCTATTATTCTAATATCTCCCTTAGCGCTATAAAGTACTTAAGGTTTTTATAGTTTATTAATATTATAAATAGTTTACTTACACTCTAAAGCTCTGCTAACTATGCCTTAAGGTAGGAAATAATTACTAGTAGTTCCTTATTATAGATAGTATAATTCTATTAAGTAGCCTATAATTAAGCTAAATAGTAGGCCACTAGGTATAAGATACTATTATTACTAAACTAAGAGAGATAACCCCCTAATGCTATACTAGAATAATTTGCCTTTACTAATATGTCTTTCTTAGGATCCTATTAAGTTAAAATTAGGTATAATATAAAGGCTACCTTTAATGCCTTAAAAGCCTTATTATACTCCTTTATCTAGTAAAATAAGGCTCCTTTCTTTATTAAGTTAATTAGAGGGCTTACTAAGTCTAGGAATTTTAGTATAAAATTATAGTAAAAGTTAGTAAACCTAAGAAACCTACAGACTCCGCGGACCCTTATTAGTGCCTTCTAATCCTAAATTACTATAATCTTCTCCTTATCTAGGTAGATTACCTTCCTTACCTAGATAATAAACCTAAGGTATTTAACCTCCTTAGTTATAAACATATATTTCTTAATATCTAGGTTTAGACTAGCCTACTATAGTCTAGATAGTATACTATAAACCTTTTATATATAGTCCTTATATAATCTACTTAAGTAAACTAGAATATTATTAAGATATGTAGTAATATAATTACCTAGGATACTACTTAAGGCGCTATTAATATACCTTTAAAAGGTTATAGGTATACCTACTAACCTAAAGGGATATACTAATTACTTAAATAAACTAAACCTTATATAAAATGCTATCTAGTATTCTTTACCTTTAGTAATATATATATAGTAAAACACTAATTATATATCTAGCTTTATAAACCACCTTACCTCTAATAATAAATATAGTATCTCCTTTACTAATAGTAAGGGGTAATAGTCCTATTCTATAATCTTATTTAGGGCGTAATAGTTTATATAAAACCTCTAACTACTACTAGGTTTCTTTACTAATAACACTAAGGCTACTACTAATAATAAACTTACTTAAATCTAACCCTTATCTATTAAGTCTATTACTTACTTTTAAATCTTAAGTAAATGCTCCTAGGGCATATTATATAATAGTGCCTATAGTAGGTTAGGTTTATTTCTATTTACATTATACCTAAGGTAAATATAGTAATCTAACTTTCCTTAGTATAGTAGTAGAATATTTGCCTTACTTTCCTAAAATAAATCCTTAAAATCCTAAAGTACCTCTAGTAAGGAAGTAAGAAGCTCCTCCTTTATAGCCTTTAGGGTCACATTAATTTATAAAATAGATGTGATTTCCTATAGGCTTATAGCATAAAGCTAAATATATTTCTTTTATCTCTTTACTTGCTATACTATCCTAGTAAAGGTTAAACCTAAGATAAATATTATAGGTTAATTAACCTTTCTATTAACTATAGCCTAGATACGCAAACCATTTGCCAATTCCATGCATACCTATTAGTATATTATATCTAAGGTAATTTTATTCTATTCTATTTACAGTGTACTAAGGATAAGTTACCTTATTAGTCCTAGGATTATATATACTATAATTAGCGTTTCCTATCTATCTAAATCTAACTAAAAACAAATAATATATAATATATATAATCATTTCTTATAGCTCTCTTTTCCCCCTTATTTCACACTAATAGCTATATAAACTAACCTCTTAGTTAGAAGAGAGAGGCATTCTAATTAAAGCTTTTAGACTAAGCATTTACTTATAGTAGTATAGTAATTATAGCCTATATTAACTTAAGTATTTATAAAGATAGTCTTATTAATTAAAGCAAGAACTAAGAAGGGGAATAAATCTATATTATTCTAGATCTCTTTATAGTCCTTATTAGTAATAACTATATACTATAAAGCCTCTCTATACCTTCTTCCCCTATCCCTTATTAAATAACTTAATAATAGGGTTACTCTTTTTCTAACTATACTATAGACTTAATATCTAAGTCTATAGAAGTTATATTCTCTATATTATAAATATTAATAGAGGACTTCTTCTATAGCTAGATAGCAGGGCATAAAGAGCATACTATAATAAAATGCTTAAAGGAGCTATATTATATATATTTCCCCTTATTATAGCGCGTATTAAGCATATCTTAGGTAACCTATTTAGCTTATTTACTACCCCCTTTATTACCTAACCTTTAGTATCCTATAGACTTTCTAGAGCCTTATTAGGTCCTTATTATAGCTATAGATTAAATATCTATTATTAGTGTGTCCTTATTATATACCTTAGTCTTATTTAGATTAGGCACCTAATTACTATATTTCTATATCTAGTGTCTTTTCTCTAATTAGTAGGACTTAATATCTAGTATAATACTTTAATAGTAAGCTATTATAGAAACGTAATTAGCCTAGGGTATATCCTAACCTACGCTATAGTTTCTTATTTATTTATTAAGTGCTATATATAGCTTAGATAACTTTACTAAATCTAACTAATTAAGCCCTCTAGCTAGAGCTAATTTCTATTTAAAATAAATATAGAAGTTACTAAATTACTTATTTTATTATTATATTAACTAATTAAGTTTTATAATAGCTAATTCCTATTAATAAGGGTTATTAAATATCTCCCTAAGGTATTTAAAAAGCTACTCTAAGTAATAGTTAAGTAAATAGCCCTTTTTAAAGAAAGGTATAACCTATACCTATACCTTAGGAGATAGGTTCTAGTAAATAAAATACTACTAGTCCTATTTATTACTAATAAAATCCTTATCTATAAGTAACTTATAGGCTATTAGGCCTTTCTAAGCTATAAATAAAACCCTATTACTATTAAAGGGAGGCCTAGTAAAAAGGGGTTTTTACTTAGGCTAAATTAGTATAAGTGCTATATTATACTTATTAGTTAAGTACTTAATTTACCTTACTTACTATTTAAGTAAGTATTATAATATTACTAACTTATTAGTATTTATTCTATTTTATAGTAATAGTATATCCGCTAGTTAATATGTTTTTATAGTAAAGAATAATATATATTAAGAACTAGCCTTATAGCTTTTGCTTATAAGTATTTAAAGTAAGAATATTATTCTTATAAAAGAAAAAAGAAACTACACTAGTAGTTATATAGCGCCTGGATTTATAGTAACTTATATATAGCCTATGCGTGGTTTGCGTGTAGCCCTAACCTAGCTATATATAGTTCGCGTACTTTCCGGAGCTAGACTTAACCTAAGCTACGCATAGTCCGTGTACTTTCCGAAGCTAGACTTAACCCGAGCTTATAGCTTGAGTCCATAACATAACTACTCTAAAGAAGGTTTATAAAGGACTATACCCTTCTAATATAGTAAATATAGAGCTCTATAAGTAAACCTTAAATACAGTCTCTAGTATTCTAGAATGCTAGATAGTAAAGTATATATATACCCTAGGCTTTAAGAACCTTACTAGGGACCTCTATAAGTTAATTATAATTATAGAAAGTAGTGTAAGGAGTACCTAATACCACTAGTATTAAGATAAAGACATATTAGAGGCAATGTTTACGGATTACTAATATAGCTAATAGAATTAGAGAGACTAAGGAAGAGAAGGTTATTATAGTAACTCTAGGTAACCTAAGTAATGCTTTATCTATAGTAAGAATAGCTACTAGTTATTAAACCATACTAATACTAAGTATTAGAAGGAGAAAGAGAGGTAGTGGGCTAGTAAGAATTATTACTTACCTCCTTTAGAAAGGAAGTTCTAAGTATTCCTTACTATATTTAAAGGTAATACTAATAATAAAATAAAGGAAGTAGAAGACTAGGAATTATAGCTTAAGACCTATACCTAAGCATAAGATAATAATAATAATAATATTAAGGAGAAGCCACTATTAAAGGCATATCTTAGCATTATATAGTTCTTCTATTTAGGTTTACTAATAATAGATAATATTAATATACTTATAACGCTTAAAAATTAGGCTTTTTAATATACCCTACTTAAGTAAAAGCTATACCTTAAAGAGGCTTTTAATAAGGACTATTTAATCTATTATACCTCTAAAGAACGCTATTTTAAAGAAGTCTTTAGGGGAATTATACTAGATATAGGAGCCTTAGGCTAGTTAACTACTAGTTAGGTATAAGTAAAAGCCCTCTTAAGAGTAATACTATTATTAGAGATTAAACCTTATAGCCTAAAAGTTATTAACTTTAGCGCTAGATTAGAAACTACACGTAATATAATACGTATGCTAATAAAGCTTAGTCTAATTAACTTTTACGTCCTTAATACTACTACGCCCTTTCTCTTTTCCCTAACTAACATAGACCTTATAAAGATTAAGATAAATAACCTTACTAATATGCTAATTTAAGGCAATAATTCTATACCTATTATATATAAATAGGGCTATCCTTAGTAGCTACTAGAGGTAAAAGAGACTGCTATATTCTATCTATTAGAAGGAGAGATTTATTAACTTTACTAAAGATTCAGTTATCCCTTAATTTAATGCCTTATAAAGATCCTCTAATAGGCTAGTTATAATATTAAACGCCGCGTAATTAAGAAGCTTACTAAGGTCTATTATTATTATTAGATAAATAAAAAAGCTTCTAGCTATTTTAAATTTTACCTTAAAGATAACTATAACTTTAACTATAAAATTATTATTAATATTATATAAATTAATAGCTAACTAGTCCTTTATATTATTAATTTAGTAACCTTATTCTAAGTAGCTTAATTCCTTAACCCTAAGAAGCAGAAAGCTTATAATATTTAGGATATAATTAGGGAGTGCTAAATAGATACCTATCTAGGCCCTCTAGATTAGATTATTTATAATGCTAGTAATAACTTTGCCTTAGCTAAATTTAGGTATTATACCTATTTAATATTAATTAAGATTAATAAGATACTAATTAAAGCCTATAATAGCATTAGGAAGGTTAAAAGATATTATAGACCTCTTTACTAGGCTTATAATATTATTATAGATTTAATTAGTAAAGAGATTACTCCTAAGTAGTAACTCTAAATAGCTATTAAAGCTATTAATAACTTAGTAAGTCTAGATAGCCTTATGCCTATACTACTAGTCTTTAAAGCCTATCTATAGATAATAGATAAGTTACTACTAAGTATCTCTATTATTTAATAGGCTAAAGTAATTTAAAAGGTAACTAATAAAGTTTACTTCTTTCTTACTAAGAGATAGGTTTATAAGGCCCTTAGTGCCTAGAATAGCCTTAATATATTACTAATATATTAGCTACTACTATAAGCTAATATATATATATAAAGAGAAAAAGGTAAATAGCATAGCCCTTATAAGCTACTTATAACTAATAAAAAGACCTATATAGTTAAGATACCCTATAGCCTAGCTAAGTTTTACTTTATAGTAGTAAAGCTATACTATAAGGACTTATAGTATAAGGGAGATAAGGAGGTAAGGCCTTAAGACCCTAGGGAAGGTATACTTACTCTAGAGACCTTTTATAAAGAAAAGGACCTTTAGGGGGAGATAAGAGTAGCTAGGGGAGATAAGCTACTAGAGGGCCTAGGAGATAGGCTAATAAAGGGCATAGGGGTAAAAGTAAAAGAAGAAGAAGTACCCTTAGTAAAGAGAAAGTAAGGGAGGCTAAGGAAGAACCTTACTATTTAATTCTATATTAATAAGGGTATAAAGAAGCTTAAAGAGGCTTATAAAGCTAAAGCAGCCCCTATAGAAAGCTATAAAGCTAATAGCCTTAATATAGTAAAAGCAAAGGCTATTAGGGCTAGGGCTTATAATCCTAAGAAAGCTATTAGACTTATAGAACCTTTTATACTTATTAATAAAGACTAAGAGAAAGCGTTAATTAAAGAGATTATAGCTAGAGAAATACTAAATATAGTATTTCTTATAGTAAAGGAGAAAGCTAATTAAAATCTTACTCTTTAACTCTACTAAGAAGGAAAGATTATAACCCTAGGTAAGCCTTTTAAGTAGTCTAACTAGGCTAAAATTAATGCCTTATAAGCTTATAATGTATTTAGATTTATAAGCTTTAACCTAGCAAAGCATAGAGGCTATAGGATTTTTAATTCTTATATAGTTAGAGAGATTAAAGGTAAGGGAATAAAATCACTATATAAGAAGTCTTGCCTTATTATATAAGGCTATAGTAATAAGGGCAAGGAGTCTATCCTAATGTAGTTACTAACTATATAATAAGCAAGTTAATAGCTAATTATAGCTATTACTCTATTATTAAAGTAAAAAGGGATTTATCTTTAGATTTGCAATATTACATAGGCCTACGTTTAATTGCATATAAAGCTAAAGAGGCTAATTATTATAAGGTTACCTAAGTAAATTATATACCTCTTTCTAGAAGATATAATAATAGAGGTAATTAAGCCTCTTTATAGGATTGCAGAGGCTAGAACCTACTAGTAAGCAATGTACTTTTGTTATTATAAGGATAATCTTAATATAATAACTTTAACCTATAATCCCTGCCTGCTTATTATAACTCTAAATAATAAGAACCTCTTTAGCATTATAGGAATGCAAATAGATAATACCCTTAGTCTTAGTAATAATAAGTTTTTTAATAAGGAAGAAAAAGAGCTCTAGAAGGTAAAGTTTATAGTAAAGGAAAAACAGTAACTATAATATGTAAATCCCCTTATTTTTAATAGCTATATCCTAACCTAAAACGCTAATAACTCTCTAACCCTAACCTAAAAGGGCTAAAGTTAGAAGATTAAGGAAGTTAATCCTTAATTACTAATAGTAAAGCAAGATTACATAGAGTAATAAACCTAAGGAAGCTATATTATAACTATATGCTAGCTAGAGGCATTCTATAACCTTTCTATTACCGCATAATACTAAGAACCCTTTACTAATAATATTACGTAACTTAATAAACACCTTAAGTAGTAAATTAAGTATTAGTAGTAAGGATTATAGTACATTCCCTTAACTCTTAAGGAGGCAAAGCTCTTTATATTTGTAAATAGGTCCCTTACTAATAATAAAGACCTTAGCTTATAGATTAGGTATATAATTATAATTAGTAATAAGGTAATAAGGTAATAAAGGATAATAATACCTTTACCTTAAAAGGCAATATTATTATATATAGCTCTATAAAGAGTAAGCATGTAACTTATAGCACACTTATATCTAAGCTATATAGCATAGTTTAAGGCGTGGATATTGCGTATATAATATCTATAACTCTTTACCTAATTATAGACTAATTAAAGATACCTTAAATCCTAATAATTCTCTATACTAACTCCTTCTTACTATATAAATGCCTTATAAAGCTAGGTATAATAAAAGAGAAGTGGCTAATAATTAATATTATAGCCCTTTAATAGTTATATAAGAGGAGGGAGATCTATAAGGTTAGGTGAATTAATAGTGGTAATAATCTAGCTAATATAATAGCAAAGGCATTACTAAATTTAACCCTTTTAACCTTAATTAATTTAAACAAATTAATAATTTATATAGAAGGCTAGGTTAAGAGACCTATAAGGTTAGGCAAAGGGGAGGACTAAGATAATAGGTTAGTAAGTATAAATTAAGGTAGCTAGGTTAATTAAAATAACTAAGGCCACGCTAGCTAATTAGAGCAGCGGATTCTTATAAAGGGATTCACTTATATACACTTTCCTTTAATTTAATTTTTATTGCGTTTTTAGGCTTCTTTAGCCACAAGGAAAAGAGAGACTACTAGTGTGGCTTCCTTTAGATAATAGTTAGTCTAACTATAGCTAAAGGTAGGTCCACTAAAGGGATGCACGTGATGCGATTAGCTGCATTGCGAGTTACCCCGCACCATTAGCAGTGGCACCGCACTATAGCCCCACTTTTCCCCCTTTTTGCTTACCTTCTCTCCTAGCTAGATTCCTCTCCTTCTCTCTTTTCTCTTTATCTATTATATATTAACTATCATTAACTTTATTTAAATTGAACCCCTTTACGTTGCACTAGTGCTACGTTCCTTCGTGGAACTAACAAATAGTCTTAAAAGTCTATTATAGTTAACTTAGCTATTTACTTATAAATATAGACCTATTAAAAGTCCTAATATCTTAAGATAATAGTAGCTTATATAGCTTTATCTTTTATTTTAGTAAGAGGGAATTAGTTTTCTCTTACTAGAATACTTCCTAGAGATAATAATTTAGTTAACTTAGTATTATATAAGTATACTTTTACTATCTATGGATTTTATAGGGCTTTTTCTAGCTCTTAGGGATCTAGATTAATAATAGTAAAATAGTATAAGGATATAAAGGGATTTAGAAAATATAGATAGGGATTAGGGAAATAGAAGATATAGGTAGGTAAACTACCCTAGCCTAACTAATAATAATAATAATAATAAAGAAATAATAACTTAACTATAAGTAAGCTTAAAGAAGCTTTTAATTACTATCTCCTAGCGTGGTTACTAAAGAGAAATAAACGGATAATAATGCTTTTAATAAGTTTAATTTAATTACTAATAATGGTTAATGGATGTTAGGAGCTCTAAAAACTCTCTCCGAAAAATCTATTAAGTGGGGTTTTTGTGTTAGGTAGGCCAGGTGCCTCGCACCTGCCCCCCCCCTTCACTATTGCCGAGGCTGAATGTACATGTAGAGTTCCTGTCCCCAATTTATGCATTCTCTGTGGAGCAGAGCATTCGTCATCCGTCATTCGTCATTCGTCGACCATGTTTCAGAGTTTGACGGTTTCCGGGAGCTCCTTCACATTCCAGTTGTCAACAAGCGGGCCCCACCTGCCACCTGCCCCTTTTTCGGATGGGTTGGTTGCAACATTGCCCGCCTTCAACTTGTTTGACTTGCTTCTGATCCTGGATGACTCTTTATTGACAAAGTGCTGGACTGGACTGGACTTGTTGCACTAGTTGTGTCTCGGTTGAAAGACGCAGTCATTTCAACATTTTAATTAAGCTGCGTGCAATGTTTAATTCAAGCATAACGGTGGCATGGCACATGGTTCGATTCGAAACAATCATGCTCATGTGTACATGTATGGAACGACGCGGTCCTTGGTAATAACCCCCCTGACTTCGTTACCATGCTATATCTATCTACGGAGTAGTCCGTACTCCGTTTGTATTCATTACTTCGTACGGATCATATCGAATGACTATTGCGCCAAGACAGGAACTAAAAGGACCCTGTGGAAGCCTGGCCTGAATTCGGTACAATGTACAGCCCACTCACCCACCACCGTACTCGGTACTCGGTACATGTACATTTACATGTACATACAGACAAAGTTGTCCCCAGTGTAGTCCGTACGGAGACGGAGTAACAGAGCTGGAACACGAACTATGTAAACTACCTACCCCGTACGGAGTACTCGTAACATCGCGCCTTCCCGCCCATGTCCATAACTGTTGATAAATATGATCTGCATACGGATCCGTACGTTGAATGCTACTACAAAAATTTTTGAAAAAAAAAAGAAGAAAAAAAGGACAGAGACTCCGTCACAGAATCGTCATTTCTATGACCACAGTCCCAAAGCAGCGACTTGAATGGTTCCACGAAAGGGCCACGCCAAGCAACAAGTCCCAAGTAGGCCAAGCGAGGGCTAATAGGCCTTTTTTTTTTTGGCTTTCATTCAGCAAATATCTTCGGTCTTTGAGCCGTCGTCATGCTTCGTGGCTTGGACAGGTGAACTATCGCCTCGAAAAGGCGACCAGGTTGAGATCGAGGCATGTACATATGTCCAGATTATTACATGGATGGTACGGATAGAATTGGTGGGGACGAAAAAACAAGGGGACGAGCAGACAGGGAACTCACCGCGTATCTCACAGGCCCATGGCACGCGGCATTTTATCTGGGTACTCATTCATATCTACCACAACGAACTTCAAGTAGTCCGCAAACGTCTGGGCGAGCGCATTCATGGCCTTGACGTACATATGAGGTGCGTTCGGGCTCTTCGTTGTTGAAGTAATGCTCCAGGAGTTTCCCGATCTTAAACACGTGTAAACCCCCGTTAGTAAGTCAATCATGCGGAGTGCTCAAAATATGTAGTACCAAGCAGGTGAGTTGTTGCAACCAATGCATGACATGCGATGGTAACCTACCTGTGAATACTTCATCTTTGACTTCCTAGTGAGTGGCGAAATCATGAGTTTAGTACAAGCCTCGACAGAATGGCCCAATGCATCAGCTCAATTCAGGTTCCTCTCGAGATGCTGCAAACTATCGATGTTGTAGCATCGTAGAGTGTTTGATTCGTCGCTTTCTACAGCACCAAATGTATATCGGCCCCGAAATATCTCCGCAATGGCAGCGAATCGACTTACAAGGCGATCATCATTCCGTTCCATCTTCAGAACGAATACAGAGTCATCGCTAGTGGAGCCCTTGGAGATAATCCTCCTCGCTCAACCGAGTCATCGCTGGGCTATGCAGGCTTCGGAGGAAGGAGGCGATGCTACAAAAGGAATAAGCATCTACACGTTGTAAAAGGGCAACAACTGTCACATACGATGAAGCCTTTCGAGGTCCTCGGAACCGAAACATGTTCTTCTCTCCGTGGTATAAACGGATGGCGGGCACGGAAACAGCGTCTAGCTCCGCGCACGTATCCTTTGCGCTGCCACAGTCGATGGATATGGCGGAGGATACATCGTCTTGGACGGCATTCAATTGGGAGAGCAGTGCGTGATTGTCTTCACTGGTAACAGTCAGTTATGGAGTGCCCCCCCCCCCAGCCAAGGGACGGACTCGACTCGCTGTTTGGACTGCTCCGTTTCGCTTGAATTGTTAGCCAGCAAAGATCATGCATCTGATCACCTCAGCCCTCGTCACAAATTTGACCTCACCTCTTCTGCACGAGATCATTTCACTTTCTTCTCTGTAACCGCCGTCGTGCCCTTGTGGATACGTCGACACTGCGCCTTGGCAATCCTCGCACTTGCGCTATTTGCGCACGCGCAAGAGCAATCGCTTCTTTCCGGTGAACACAAATGTACACACCCGCCATACAAGGACCATATCGTTAGCAAGTCGCCGTTGGCAATGTATCTTAAAACCTCACCCAGCTAAGGCCACTTCGCACACTCTGCTGTCCTCGACTCGTCCGGCTCGTCACCCATACACTCTGTCCGCACCTCGCAGTCCTTGTCCGTAGAAAGGTCCCCCGACGTTCACGGTATTGAACGGCGAGCGCTGGACCTCCAAGGCTTCGATGTCCCCGAGTCGCATGTTGAACCGATACTGTTGGTAAAATACGCCGTTTCGCGCAGAGATATCACTTCCACACGGACTGGTTCAGGGATGATTCCTACGCCACTGCGTCCATGGGCGGGAACCGCGCGACCTCGATATTCGGGTATGTCGAGGCTGAAAACCTCACCGGCGGAGGGACGAATTCTTTCCCGCATCTGAAGCCACCACGGAGGAGAAGTTGTGCAGGTTCCTTGATCGTGATGAGGAGTATGGACGAGGTGTTACGTTCCGGCCTGTGGAGGGCAATGAGACAGGAGGCATTGCCGAACGATGAGAAAGGTGTACAACTATAGGCATGGACATGATGGACACGGGGTTGGCGTTTTTCATGGCGAAGACGGCATTGTCAACCGATGGTAGATTGGCATAGATTGCGTGGCGAGGGCGTTTCTGCAGATAATTACTTCTAATCATTTGTCACTTACGTTAATCGCACGTCTCTTTTTCTACAGGGAATAACATCTCGAAAACCTGCTCCCGTCCTACAGCAAGAAAATCCATGTGAAAAAAATCATCACGTGACACCGCGTCGGTACCTCGCGAACACGATCCAACCCGGCCAAACAAGCAGGTTTTGGCCAACAAAACGCCAACACCACCAAAAAGACACACATTCCGTGTGGGATCCCCGTACAGTCGACAATGCCCGCAGTGTCGTCGAAGTTCGTAGCTTTCTTGACTACACACCCCTTCCACCTTACTCGGCCCAACCCTGCGTGTTGATGGCCCAGCGCGGTGTGAGTGGGCTGCTAGGTTTTAATCCATGCCAATGCCGAAGTCAAAATTCTTGTTCAAAAATTTCTCGGTAATACAATATACGTCAGGCGCACTGGGAGATATCTTGTTGAGGTTTTTTTTTTTTGGGAAGAAGGGAAAAAAAAAAGAGGAGAGAGAGAGGCAAGGCAGCCATGGATGATAATATTGCGCGTGGTTCGCGCCGAGCCCGCCACGTCGCAGCCTCTGAAGTGGAAGGAGCGCCGGAGAGAAGAAGATCGCGGCGTCAACAGCAGCAGCAGCAGTATCGAGGCCAGAACCAGACGTACGGCCACAGCCACGACCAGGAACAGGTGACGCCGAATTATTCGCATTCAACGCCCGGCCATCCTTTTGCTCAGAACGCTTCGCCACCGGGACTGGCGGCGGCGGGTGTGGCTCCGCATCCGTTTCGTTTGCACAGAAGTGAGTTGAGGGGATTTTTTTTCTCGGGTTTGGTTCTGATTCTTCATGTTACGACCATTGAGTGTGTGTGTGTGTGTGTGTGTGTTTTAAGAGGTGGGATGCCTTTACAGCCACGGCTCTGGCTGGGCAAGCCGCTGTGACGCAGGAGAGCATCACGAGTTGTGCTTGATGTTGATTCACGCCGACATGGCGCCGTCTCGCTAACGTGCTTTGATTCCCAAGCCGCCCAATACACGGGCACGCGGCTCAGCATGCCCTACGACTCGGACGAGTCTGGCTCCGAGCCGGACTTGAGCGTCCTCGCCATGACGAGAGCGCGTCACACCGGCATGGAACAGCAGATGCGCACCACGAACACCAGGACCTATGATGAAGAAGCATTGCCGTCACAAGAGCAATATGACGCCGAGAATGCGAGTGTCGAGGAGCACGTTGAAGAGGAGGATGAGGATGAGGAGGAGGAAGACGATGAGGAAGAAGAGCCCGACAAAGTTGTGAATCTGATTGACCCCGCCGATATTGGACTCAAGGAGATTTCAAATCTGGGCAGATTCACAGTCAGCAGCCACAAGCCCGGGAACGGCGTGGAGGAGCTACGGAGCGATGATCTTAAGTTGTACTGGCAGTGCGTAATCCGCATCACTTTCCTCGAAAACACAACAAGAAACAAAAGGCCAAAAAAAAAAGAAGAAGAGGAAGAAGAAAAGGACTGAATCACTAACTAGCATGACCAAAACCTAGATCTGATGGCCCTCAACCACACAAACTCACAGTCTACTTCGTCAAGCGCGTCGGCATTCGTGACATCCGCTTCTTCGTTGACTACAACGAGGACGAATCCTATACGCCCACCAAGATCGTCTTCAAATCTGGCACGAGCGAGAACAACCTCATCGAGTTTGCCACCATGTCCATGAACAGCCCCGCGGGCTGGCAGCAGGTGCCTATCGCGGGCGCAGGCGGCGAGCCAGATGGCAACACGCTAGTATCATATGTCTTGCAGATGCAGATCCTGGAGAACCACCAGAACGGCAAGGATACGCACCTGAGAGGGATCAAAATCTACGCCTTTGACTCGGACGCTGCTCAGGCGGGGACCGCAAGCGCCGCAGAGGACATGGCTGACACCAGCACAAGTAAGGATGCTGGCGGTGCGTGGAACGCGAGCGATAAGCTGGGGGACATTGCGAGGAGTTTGGCCGCGGCGAGACTGGAGGGCGGAGAGACGGGCTTCACGATTCCGGATTTCATGAGGGAGCCGGAGATTCGGTAAAGCATGTTATGGGCATCATGAGGAAGTGAGACGAAATAGAACAACATCGTGGGAGGGGATTTTGAAATACGCCAGTCTGCCTGGAGCATATCCAAGTCCCCATTTCATTTCATCTCAAAGGGCCATGATCCGCCCAACCGTGTTTTGATAATGATTAGTAGCATCTCTAAATGTAAGCGCCTGATGTTCACATCCCCGTACACGGCATCTACCGTCATGAAAAGGTAGGGAACTCCGACCGTCTGCAAGACCCAACGACATGTCTCCCCCATCACATGATTGAGGGGTTCCGCGCATGAGTGGGCTGAATCACCGGCTAGGAAGGTGTCGCAAGGCATATATATAGGGGAGGGGATAACACACGCACAAATTAGTGGCCAAGTCGGCTGCGCCTCTTTTTTCGTGCAACAGAAGGGTGAAGTAGTACCAAAATGATTAGGGTAATGATAATAGTTGATTACTACTTAAGCTATATACATGGATTCTATAATTATTACTACCTCTATTAGCTAAGCTATTTCCCTACTTAATAGGCTAGGGGGGATTCCCTTAGTGTTAACCCTAATACCACATTCTTTTCTATTATAATATTTTATCTTTCTCTAGATCTATATAATCTATTATTCCCTAATTAGCTAAGTCCTAAGTGTTTAATCTTAATAGTTAAAGCTTCTTCTAGCGTAGGATGTAGAGTTTTAGGTTATCTAGATAGATTTTCCTTACTATTTCTTCCTTAATGGTTTTGATTTTATATATTACTAATAATACTTTTTAGATAACTTTAGATAGCTTCCCCTAGGTCTTATAAAACTTTCCTTTTAACTTATTTTCTTTATTTATCTTCTTCTATATAAGATTTCCTACCTTAAAGCTTTATCTAGGTTTTATAGTATTATCCTAATTATTTACTTTCTATATCTAAACTAACTCTTTTCTCTCCTTCTATAGGTCTAAATTCTATAGCTTAGTTTCTTAAATTAGTTCTAAATTATCTAATATCCCCTAATTCTCTAAGTCTAATAATTCTAGTTCTTTAACTCCTATATATTTTATAAATAGTTTAAATCCTAATATAGACATTACTAGGCTTATCCTAATACTTAATATATACTAATTATTAATTACCACTATAATGCTTAGGATAGCCTAATTCTAGGAGTCTAGCGAAACTTTATCTCTCTTAATAGCCTGTTTTATTAGTTATCCTTTAATAAGTCTTATATTTTATTTAGCTAGTCCTATTAATAATAGGTAAGAAACTAGTCTATATGTTATACTAGTTCTATGTTTCCTAGAGGTAGCTTAAAATATTAGGTTCTTAAAATATAAGCTATTATTATAATAGATTCTTCTTAGCTATCTAAATATTAGGCTTTAACTTTTGTCCTAAGCCTAAGTAACTAAATCTCCTGTTGCCTCTATATAGGATTATCCTAATGTAAACCTTATTATATAGTCTATAGTAATTAACATATATATATCTTTATTCTTAGCTTTTAGAGTAATTAGACTTAAATAGTCTATTATAACTAGCCCCTATAGTTCTAATACTATAATAGTCTTTAGGTCTGTTTGTGGAACTTATATTCTAGTTTATTAATATACTAGATATAAGTAATAATAAGATTCTATATCTTTGCTTTTATCTAGCTAAAAGCACTTTCTGTGAAGTTTTTATATTATAATTACTATTCTAAAGTAACCTTAGGCGTTATAGGCTTCCTATAACTTTTCTAGTACTCTAATTAGGAGTATATATTTTACTAATACTTTATTAGCTTCTAGATAATATAGAGTCTAGTTAAAGATCTAGTATTTTAAAGATTAACGCTTTATAAGCTTCTATTATTTAGTAGGAATAGTTTAGTATTTAAAAACTATAGTAAATAAAACCTCCCTATACTATATAGAATTAAACTATTTATAAAGTTCTTAGAATAATTTCTCTATTATATCTTTATCTAAACTTTCTCTCTCTAGCAAAACTAGTATTATATTTATTAAAACTAGAATTAGTTAATCTCCTAAAGCTAGAGTAATATCCACTCCTAACCTTCTTTCTATAGTAATAGGATTTAATCTTAAATATTCTAGTATTTAAGATATTCTATCTATAATCTTTATAATCTTTATTGTGTTTAGATAATAGATATATTCTATATTTAATTCTTAAAGTATATTTACCTAGTGGGCTACCTTTCTATAGACTTCGGATATATTTACTATTAAATTAATAATACCTTTATAATCTGTGTATACCTTTAATAGATATAGCGAATAATCCAATAACTATCTTATTTCCTTTAAACCTACTATAATTACTAGTATCTCCTTTTCTAGCATAGAATATTATTTCTTAGCATCTCCTAATTAGTGTGATATTCACATAATAATTTGCACTTTAGAGAAATTAGCGTCTATAACACTTATTCTAGGCTTTATGTTTTCTATCTAAAATAACACTCCTTTAGTGCCTGTCTTAGACATATCTATAGCTATATAAAATTAAGTTCCTAGTCTAGCACTAAAGGTAGTGTTTATCTAGATACTATTATATATTTTTAATAAAGCTTATTAAGCCTCTAGAGTCTATTCTAGTTTCTCTCTTAAGACTTCTTCTTTCTAAATTAATAGCTTTCCTAATTATATTATTCTAGGGATCTCGCAAAAGAAAGCCCTTTTAATAGTAACTACTAAGTCTAATCTTCCTAGAATAAATTTACGCATAAATAGAGTTAAATAGATAAGCATAAGTACTTTATTCTAGGTTTATAGTGGTTATTTCTTAAATTACTTAGCTAAGTTAGCAAATCTATTATAATATTTCTATGCTAGCTGTATTTTCCTGTTTTCTAGAGAATATCTAATGCACTTAACTTTAGAGGCAAATAAATTAGTCTTATATTTACTTAGGCTAATTAGGGCCTAAGCTACCCTTAGAAAGTATCTCTTCTAGAGAAAGTTAAAATAGTCTTCCTATATCTCTAAGCCTATGTAATGATTATCTATATAAATAGAAAACAAAGTATATATATCTTCTATATACCCTAGAATAGATTTGCTTTTAGTACTATCCTAGAAAAATAAGTGTCTAAAGGTAAGGTCCCTAAATCTAGCGTAAGTTACTAGTAACCCTATTAATCCTTAAGCTATGTTATTATAGAAGTATATTCTATTTAGTCCTAAGAAAGCTATTTTATACCTATCTAGTGGGTAAACACTAATAGCCTAAAATCTATTTAAGGCGTTAGTTTATAATATAAACTTAGAGTAACTATAGTAAACTAAATCTAAGTCCGCTTCTATATTCTAATATAGATAACCTAATTTAATAGTCTTGCTATTTATGTCCCTAAAGTTATAAACCACTCTAAAAACCTTCTATCCTAGCTTTAGAGTAAATATTATTAGCGCTACCTATTTTAAGTTTCCTTATTAAATAATTCTTACTCTCTTTATTACTAGGAAAACTTACTTTAAAAAAGCTACTAAATACCTATACTATTTGCGTTTACTAGGTCTTACTCCTAGAATTAAAGGGATATAATATTCTAGAAGATCTATAGTATAAATATCCTTAAGTTTAGAAATAAAGCACTCTTTAAATATATAGTATAATTATATAATTATTATCCTCTAATTATTATTACCTATATAGTCTCCTAGCTTAATATATAAATTCTTAAACCATAAAATAATGGTTTTAGGGGAGGAGGATAATAATAGTTAATTTATATAGAGATTTTAGAATTATAAGGGGTAGCCCTTAATTTCCTGTTTTCCTATATAAATTAGCTCTTTAGCTTATCTCTCTATGTCTTATGCACCTATTCTATCTCCTATGTCTCCCACTGTGTTAACCTTTAGATATATTAAATTAGCTAAGTTCACTAGATATCGCCCGCTAACCCTAGTTTCTTCTTCTAAGTTATATAACTTCTTATTTATATAGGGATTTTTGTTTTCTAAGGGGGGCCTCTTAATATTCTGATTTTACATATAAATTAGTGCCTGCATGTGTCTAACTATATCTAGCTTGTAATAATCTCCTAGCCCTACGACTAAGTCCTTAGAATACTACAAGCTATCCGGCGTTTTATAAATAGAAACTTTACTCTAGTTATTTATATAGGGTTTTTCACTTTTATAAGTAAACCCCTTAATTTTCTAATTTCCTATATAAATTAGGTCTCCTAGATGTCTATTAGTGTCTAGCTTGTGCTTATCTATCTATTCTATTTAGGCTAATCTAGCTAGTATCTCTAGGAGGTCTAAAGGTTTCCTATTATTTCCTATTAAGTTTAATAATCACCTATTATCCTTATAGTTCTCCTTAATCTATTCTGGTTATTTAGTGTTTATAATATTCATGATATTATAAGAGGAGTTTTTATTTTATTCTCTTTTCTAGGCTACTTCCTAATATTTAATTTAACTCTAGGTAATCTTTTATATATTAGCTATTTATCCTAATAGTATTATTCTAGTAGAGTAAGAGTAAAGTTATCTTATTTCTATCTTATTAGTAGTCTTATTAGTAAAGCTATCTATTCTAAGGTACTAAAGCAATTCCTATAGGATCATAGTGTTAGAGATTAGAGTTAATTTGCATCTTCCTAATAATAGATTATCTTCTATTTCTATTTTAGTCCTTATTTCCTCCTCCTTAGTTACCTCTAGTTTATTCTCTAGTGCGCCTATTATTCCTATTCTAGTTTTAGTTCTCTTACTATTTATAAATACTTCCTATTCCTCTTAGTCTATCTTAGCTAGTAATTCTTTATTTCTAGTTTTTATATTATATCCTTCTAATATTCCCTCCTTCTAATATATATGTTATATCTGAGTTTCGCTTATCTTTTGTTTAGAGCTTGTTTCTTCTTTATCTAGTGATATTAGATTAAATAACTAATCCCGCGAATAATTACTAGTGATATTATCCGTGGTTCTTATTTTTTTAAGTCCTCCTTATTAGTTTATTTATGGATCTCTATGTTTATCCCCCTTAAGATTTCTTTAACTTCTTCTAAGATCTCTTAATTATCTTCTATAAACTCTATAGGCTCCTTAGGTCTAGTTCTTTTAGGAAGTTAACCTTGCTTATTAGACCTCTAAAATAAATCTAGGTATAGGTAAAGTGGTAGAGTCTAAGTAACTCTATTTACTCCCTTAATTATGAACTTATCTTTAGCATAGTATTTAATAACTTCTATTCTTCTTAGCTAGACTTTACCTAATAAAACATCCTAGTCTTATTAAACTAGTATAATATAATATTTTACTAGAGCTAGGATTCCCCTAGCAATAACCTGTAAGTAGGCGTAGTAGGTAATTAGATGTTTTACGTTATTTACTATCTAAATATATTACTTTTCCCTAAGTTATACTGCTACAAACCTAAATTTTACTAGAAAGTTTTCGCTTACTAGTTCTACACTAGATCCTCTATTAATTAGAACTAAATCACATTAGTAACCCTTAATATATGTTATAATATATCCTAAAGTAGTTACCATATCTCTATTTGGTTTTACAATGTTATTCTAAGTAATTACTGCGTTTACTAATCCTAGGGTTAAGTTAGCCTTATACTTTAGCTAAACTGCTTCTTTAAATAGTTCTATAAGATTTGTAATTATAGATTTTACTCCCTTACTCTTAGTCTTTTTTTAACACTATATTAAATAGCTTAGTTATTAACGAATAATTAGGGCTAATTAAAGTAACTAGAGAATACTAATAGAAACTATTATGTTCCTAAGATATTTTCCTAAGTTAAATGCTAGAACTTAATACTCTTTAGTTACTCTAATCTTTTCTAACTCTAGTCTTTATTTTAGGGCAGGAGTTTCCTTTAGTATTATATCTTTTATTATTACCTTATAAGGTAAATCTAAAGTTATTGTTTTCTAGGAGGGTCCTATGATTCTATCTAAATAAGGCCTTATAGCTAGTAGTAATCTTTTTGTTAAAAATAAGACCTATTTTTAGCCCTTTCTAGTCAAAGGACCTTTCTATTACTAGCTTGCATTGCAAGCCTAATAGCTGCACTGCAGCTGTTAATAGTCGCGTAGGTAACCGTTAATAGCCATGTTATAGCTATTAATAGTTACAACTTATTGAAATGTAGGGAGCTAGTTGCCGGCTGGCAACAGCTGTACAGGTGTAGCTCTACGGTCGGGGACTAATAGAACCACCACGTTGAATATTTAACGTAACGTAACGGAAGGTTGTGGCAGTTATTAACTAATAGAATTCAATCTAGATAACTTTTACGATATCTTATATACTAATAGAATTGATTTTAGTGACGTTATACGGGCAATGCGGCTGTTGGATTAAGAGGCCTAGCTATCTAGCTAGATTAAAAAGATCTTCTTCCTCTTATATACCCACTAACCATATCGGTGGATCTAAGCTACTAAAAGGGTCTTAAGGGCTACTTTTGATTTTCCGCAAAATTCATTTGTATATAAAATCCAAAAAATCGACTCACTACTATACAAACTAGCAACCCATATGCACTAACTTTTAGTCCAAAAAATATTCCTGCATAAAATAAAAGCCCTATCTTTAAGCTTTAATTTGCTATATGCAAGACTTTTGTACAACCTCTAGTTAAAGAGAAAATCGCTGTCAAAGATAGTTATAGGGTAACCTATGTGTAGGGTAACCTGCTTACGTCACCCTAGCTTACCTAATTACTAGTGGCGCTGTGGTTATAGCTACGCTTGCAGCCACAACGCAATTAAATAATTCACAATTGATTTGGATTAGTCATCCACACGGTCGGTCGCAGCTGTTAACAGCTGCGACGTAGCTATTAACAGCCACCTTCGCGACCGTTAACAGCTGCAGTGCAGCTGTTAGGCTTGCAATGCAAGCTAGTAATAAAAAGGTCCTTTGACTAGAAAGGGCTAAAAATAGGTCTTATTTTTAACACAACTAACTGTGTGAATGACTAATTCTAATTAATTATGGATTATTTAATTGTGTTATAGCTACAAGCATAGCTATAACCATGCCACTAGTAATTAGGTAAGCTAGGGTGATATAAGCAGGTTACCCTACACATAGGTTACCCTATAGCTATCTTTAATAGTGATTTTCTCTTTAACTAGAGGTTATATAAAAGTTTTATATATAGTAAATTAAAGCTAGAAGATAGGGCTTTCTTTTTATATAAAAATATTTTTTAGACTAAAAGTTAGTGTATATAGGTTACTAGTTTATATAGTAATAAGTCAATTTTTTGATTTTTATATACAAATGAATTTTGCGGAAAATCAAAAGTAGCCCTTAAGACCCTTTTAGTAGCCTAGATCCACTAATATAGTTAGTAAGTATATAAGAGGAAGAAGATCTTTTTAATCTAGCTAGAT
The DNA here is from genome assembly GCA_000729825.1 of Epichloe sp. AL9924. Taxonomy (NCBI): domain Eukaryota; kingdom Fungi; phylum Ascomycota; class Sordariomycetes; order Hypocreales; family Clavicipitaceae; genus Epichloe; species Epichloe sp. AL9924. The sequence continues at coordinate 23,411 of JFGW01000334.1, forward strand.
AGCTAGGCCTCTTAATCTAATAGCTGCATTACCTGTATAACGTCACTAAAATCAATTCTATTAATATATAAGATATTGTAAAAGTTATCTAGATTAAATTCTATTAGTTAATAACTGCTATAACCTTCCGTTGCGTTACGTTAAATATTTAACGTAGTGGTTCTATTAGTTCCTAACCATAGAGCTACACCTGTATAGCTATTGCTAGCTAGCAACTAGCTCCCTATATTTTAAAAGGTTATAAGCCTAGCCTATTACTATAAAATTCTTTCTAGTGCACTTTACGTATAGTTATAGAAGACTTCCCTTCTATAAAAAAGAAAGGACCCGCGAGATAGAAGCTATTCCCTTCTATAAAAAAGGAATTATTGTGGTTATAGAAGACTTCCCTTCTATAAAACAGGAAGCGCGCAAGCAATACAGAAGCTTTCCCTTCTATAAAAAGGAAAATTAGTGGGTTTTAGAAGACTTCCCTTCTATAAAATTAGAAGATAGATACCAATCAACAAGGTCAGGGGCCTTTAGCCCCTAATCTTAGTGCGTAAGAGGTTCTTAATAACTAGCTAAAAGAGCAAGTTATTAAGCAACAAGATGCTATCAATCTATTATTACAGAAGCTAGAGGCTTTAACTATAGCTATTAATAATAGAGGTATAGAGGGTATAGAAGCTACTAAGCCTACTAGTTAGGAGCAAGTTCAGCAGCCTATTTAAGATAAGGCCCCTAAATCTAGCTCTATATAAGCTGCCTTTAATAATTTAATTATTAAGGAATTTAATAAGAGAGTTTATAGCTTCCTAGAGACTACTAAGCTTAAAGGAGCTGAAAATTTTAATCAATAGAAACAAGCCCTAGCTATCTAATTTAGAGCTTTAGGCATGCCTAAATTTCTAGATAATCCAGATATTTCTAGGGCGCTAGGGGATGCTAACTAAGCTATTATCCTTATGTTACTAAGGGATAGCTATACGGAAGGCCCCTAAGCTGCTATAACTTAGTAAAAATCACCTAAAGAAGCCTATAATTTACTTATATAGTAGTATTTATATAGCATTAAAATCTAGAGGGGGTCCCTATATTCTGAATTTTATAACCTGAATTTTCATGGTTTTAAGGGGACTTTAGAAGCCTTTAATGCAGTCTTTAATAATCTACTAGCTAGATTATTAATTTTAGGGGTCCTAATTAATCCTATAGATTAGGTTAATTAATATCTTTAATCCCTAAAATCAACCTTCCCTTAGTAAGCTAAGAGGTAACGATTTAGCATGCGTATAAATAGGGCTATAGGGGCTCCCTTAGATGCCCTAAATCTTTAATTTCTAATAGCAGACCTTCTAGCTAAACAGAGGGATAAATTATCTACGGTATCTAAAGCCCTAAATTATAGGGCTAAAGACAAGGAAAAGGGTGCTAAAGACAAGGAAAAGGCCCCTAAAGGTTAGAAGAAGAAGAAAGAAGGCTTTAAAGAAAATAAGGGCTCTTCTAATTCTAATAAGAAGAAAAAGAAGTAAAAGGGTTAAAAATCAGATAAAAAGGAAAATAAAGAGCTTACAGAGGGTTCTTTTATGCTAGGAAATTACAACCTTTCTAACAAAGCCCTTAATTCGTATAAGAAACCTAGCAATTACAAGACTAGTTATAAGAGCTCTAGCAATAGTAGCTCTAATTCTAGCTCTAGTAATCTAGATAATAAAAAACAAGAAATTAATTCCTTAAATGGTTTTAATTATTATAGTAAAGACATAAAAAAAGCCTTATTATATAATACAGGTTTAACTATATATATAGTTAATTCTAGGGAGGTCTTTAGGGATTATACCCCTTATAAAAAGGGGGAATCTAACCCAATTATAACTAGTGGTGGTCCTATTTATCCTAAGGGCCACGGTAGTGCTGTTTTTAAGGTCTTATATTAAAAGAAACCTAATAAATATAGGACCTTAGTGCTAAAGGACGCTCTATATTTTCCTTAGCTTAATATTAATATAGTTAGTGGCCTTATTCACTATATATCTAGCGGTTGCTTTATAAAAAACCACCTTTATCTTAAAGATAGGTCTTATATTGCTACCCTAGATATAGAAAAACACAGTTTTTTCTTTTACGTTAAAAGCCAAACTACACCTAGGTTACATAAAGGGCCCTGTAATAAAGAATCTCATTATATCCAACCTTTTACCTATGCTAGCTTTAGGGGTCATAGCTATCTAATTAGCTACCCTATAGAGGTTTAAATTCCCTCTAAAAAGCCGGATTAGGCTTCTGATTTGGACGAAATCGCTGAAATCAACGAAAATAATAATGATGTTAAAGAAATCGAACGGGATGATTTAGGGGATTTAGTCCCTTCTCTAATGCCTATAGCCCTAGGTTAAGTCCCTTATAAATCTAAGGAAATAGATTTAGGGGTGTTAGAGGGCCTTAGTAATGGAAAAAGGTCCTTAATACCTCCCTAAGAGGCCTGTGGTTCTTAAGGGGCCTAGCAGGGGACTAACGGAGAGGGCCCTAATCTAGACCTAAATCTAGACCCTAATTCAGGCCCTAAGGATCTTTAATATTAATAATTACTAGAACTAGCTAGCCTATGGCATGTATAATTAGGGCACCTAGGGCTTCCTTTGCTAAAGAAAACAAGCCTTATAACTAAAGGAATCCCTGATTTTTCTAAAATTAAGGATAAAGATTTTAAATGTATAGCTTGTGATTAATCTAAGGCAGTTAGAAAACCTAGGAAATTAGCTATCCCTAACCCCCCTAGAGCTCTAGATTAAATAGAGGGGGATACGCTAAAAATCAGCCCTATACTGTATAATAAACAGTTAATTTGCTTATTTCTAGTTAATCAAAAGACTAGATATAAGTGGGTGTTCTTATTACCTAATAAGGAAGGCCTAACTGTTTATAGGGCTATTAAGGGCTTCTTCAGAGGGTTTAAAAATTAACTAGGTTAATATCCTAGGCACCTTCACTTTAATAGGGGCTAAGAAATTAATTCTAGTTATTAAAGCTAGTTAAATTCTAAAGGGATTAAATTTGTAACTTCTAGTCCCTATATCCATGAGCAAAATAGATTAGTAAAGCGTTTAATTCATACTATTCTAGATTAATTAAGGGCTACTATCCAGTGGGCAAAATTACCATTATATCTATAGTGTTTTATATTACCTACAGTTATTAACCTAGTTAATATAACTACTAATACCATAAAGGATAAAAGCCCTAAACAACTGTTAACTAGGGAGCTAAATCAGCCCTATACGACTAATATTAGCAGTATTAGAGCTATAGGATCTTACTATAAGATTCTAATCCCCCTTAAAAAACAACCTAAAGCCTAGAAGTTAGCTACTAGGACTATCCCTAGAAGACTTTTAGCTACACTAGGTTCTAATACTTACCTAGTGTACATCCCCTCTAAAAGGCTAGTTACAAAGACTAGCTTTATTAAGATTATAGAACCTATAAGTCCTATCTCTAAAGGATTACCTAGGCTTTCTATAGGGGATAACCCTTTAGAGAGGGAAAATAATATTAGAAAATTAAGGTCTAAATTAAGGTTTAAAGGATTACCCTATAGATAATATAGGGGACCCTATAGGTCCTGTATAACCCCCTAAAGGTCCAATTCCAGTGGTTCTAGAGGCCCTAGACAAGGCGCCTACCACATCTTAACTAGGAAATCAGATTTCGACTCCGGACCCTAATTTCAACCAAATTACCAACTTCAACCCTAATATTAACCCCATAGATGTTAATATTAGTTCCCCTTCTTCTCTAGATTTTATAAAAGAAATCTACTTTAAGGTACGGGAGAAGCTAAAGGAAAACAACCCTAATAGCCCTAAACCTAAGACCTAGAAGCAAGCTATATCTAGCCCTAATAGGGATAAATAGATAGAAGCTATATATAAGGAATATAAATAGCTTCTAAAGGCTAGTACTTTTAAATTTATAGGGAAAGACTAAGTACCTAAGGGCCAAAAAGTACTAAAGAATAGGCTTATTTATAAGCTTAAAAAGGATAAAGAAAATAATCCTTTAAAATACAAGGCCTAACTCATTACTAAGGGATTTATGTAAATTAAAGGTCTAGATTATCTAGAGACCTTTGCAGCCACAAGCATTCCCCCTAGCTAGAGGATTTTACTAGCCCTAGCAGCTTAGAATAACTAGGAAATCGAAAAGGTTAATTTTATAGGAGCTTTTCTTAACAGTAAGCTATAATAACAGATTTATATAGTTATTCCGGACGGATTTATTGAATTCCTTAAAGCAAATCCTAAGTTAGCTAAATTAGCTAAAAGTTTTAGCTATAAACCCTCTAAAGATTAAGTAATTCTATTATAGAAGTCTTTATATAGCCTAAAACAGAGCTTAAGGGAGTAGCAATAAGCACTAATAGCAGTGCTAAAGTCCCTAGGATTTAACCCTCTTATATCTAACCTAGCTATATTCTTTAATCCTTTCACTAAAACCTTTATTATTACATATGTAAATAATTATCTTCTAATTAGACTAGATTTACCTTATATCTAAAGGCTTAAAAAGGAACTTTATAAAGTCTATCTAATAGAAGATAAGGGGCCTGCTAAATTCTTCTTAGGGGTTTAAATTATATAAGATAGGCCTAATAGAATACTAAAAATTCACTAATCTTAGTATATCTTAGAGGCTTTAAATCGATTTAATATACTAGATAGTAAGCCTATTAGTATACCTCTTTAGCTAGGCATATTAGCTACGTAAATAACTAAGCTTTTAATAGCTAGCGAAATTAAGCTTTATTAGTGCATTATAGGGACTATAATGTACCTAATGTTACTTACAAGGCCAGACGTGGCCTTTACACTTTAGTAGCTATCTATAGCACTAGCTAGCCCCTATATAGAGCACCTAAAAGTAGCTAAAAACCTGCTTAAGTACCTATTAGGGACTAAATTCCTTGCTATTATCTATAGGGGAGACCCTAAAGGTATAGCTAGTAAAAGCCTAATAGGTTATTATAATAGTGATTTTGCAGGGGATAAAAAGACCTCTAAATTAACCTACGCTTATCTATTTAAGCTAGCTAGCAGACCTATTAGCTAGAAGTTAAAGAAAGCTAGTACAATAGCTTTATTAACATTAGAAGCTAAAGCTAACGCTATCTACAAGACCTTCCGGGAGCTACAGTGGCTTTAGGGCTTATTTAAGGAGCTAAAAACCCCTATTTCTCCCCCTATCTAGATATATTACAATAATTAAGGCGCTATAACCACTGCCTATAACCCTGCCTTACATAGCTATACAAAGCATACCTTGCTAAAGTTTAACTATATTAGGTAATAGGTTTTAGAGGGTTTAGCTAAGATTAAATATCTAGATATAAAGTTAATGCCTGTAAATAGTCTAATAAAGCCTCTATCTAGACCTCTTTATTAGGCTTTTATTAAGCTCTTAGGGCTTAATAATCACTAAAAACCAATAACTAAATCCCTTTAATAGGGAACTAAAAATAACGCTAAAAAGGGAGCTATATTTAATAATAGCTAGGAATTTAAAAAGGGGGTCTTTTATTTTTTCCTGTTTTTCCCTTTTATCTATTATTATCTAAAAGTTATTGTTTACTCTATAGTCTCCTTATACGCTTTTAATTACCCTTAATGTAATTCTTTTGTAAAGGGGGTGTTAAAAATAAGACTTATTTTTAGCCCTTTCTAGTCAAAGGACCTTTCTATTACTAGCTTGCATTATAAGCCTAATAGCTATACTATAGCTATTAACAGTCGCGTAAGTAACCATTAATAGCCACGTTATAGCTATTAATAGTTATAACTAACCGTGTAAATAACTAATTCTAATTAATTATGGATTATTTAATTGCGTTATAGCTATAAGCATAGCTATAACCACGCTACTAGTAATTAGGTAAGCTAGGGTAACGTAAGCAGGTTACCCTACACATAGG
>JFGW01000335.1:0-29108 GCA_000729825.1 Epichloe sp. AL9924
CCCGACCTTCTGCCAAGTAATTGCGGCTAGCACGCGCGATTGATATCACCTTTGTTCCAACAATTACCTAATAATACTAGGTAGGTTCTAGAGGTATATCCTTAATATATAAACTATATTAAGTGCCTTATAATACTATTAAAAAAGCAGAAGAAAACTATACTTACTTAGCTTTCCTTATTTCCTTTCTTTAGTATTTTCTAGTTATAATATTATTTAAATTAATACTATTATTATAGGGATTATAATTCTCTATAGTCTTACTGCCTTTAGTAGTAATTTTGCTAGTCTCTATAGTAATCTCTATATATTTAGCTATTACTTTACATATAAATTTATTAATCTTATAAAATAGTGTATTATTACCTTATGCCTAAAGCTCTAAGTTCTCTATAGTAACTAGTGCCGTCTAAGAGAAGTTAGAAAAGGTTAAAAGTGCACTAAAAAGGTCCTCTTTATCCCCTATTATATAAGGAGGTATTTTTACTTTAAATTACTTATTTTCCTAGCCTATAGCTAATAGTAAAGAGATAGGATTATTCTCTTTAAGCTTTATTCTAATAAGATCTTAACTAATCTCTTTATTAAGATCTTTAGCTTTAAGTTCTTTAAGTAGCTTAATTATTAATATCTTCTTCTATTAAGCTAATTCTAGCTTTTCTTCTAGCTTAAAGAAGGAGTTCTTATTAAAATAAATACACGCGAATATAATAACCTTATAATTATAAAGCAAAGGCACTTATATAATATACTATAACTTACCTCTATAACTAATAAGGTATCTAATATAAGCTTTCTACTCTAACTAAGGTATTATGTTATATAATTTAACGTGCTCTAGAGCCTTTATTATTATTAGAAACGCTTTATATCTATAAGCTTAAAGATATAAGATTAAGAGCTTTTAAACCTCTAATATCTATAAGTAAGCTAGTATGGTTTTCTATGCCTAATTCCACTAAAGCTTATAGGGTATAACCTAATTCTTATAATGCTTAAAAGGTATTTTATTTAGTAAATAGACTACTATATTAAAGACCTTATTATTAAGCTCTAAAGGAAGTGAGCTTTAAGGCTTAATATATAAGCCTTTTACTTAATTACCCCCCTAGATCTCTTTGCCTTTTTATTTTAACTAGGCATTAAGGGAGCTAAATTATAGACTATAATACTAGTAAAGGCTATCTTATCCCTTATATTATCTATAAAGAGGGCTTTCTTAATATTACTATATAAAAAGCGTAGTTAAACACTAAATTAAGTGCTTAGAAATACTACTATTATACAGAAGCTATTATAAATCCTATTCTTTAATTTAAATAAGTAAAAGAATTGTATTAAGGTTATAAGGTATATAAAAACACACTAATACCTATTACTATTCTAATAAGGTAAGTTATAGTACTCTAGATTAACTAAAAGCCTATAACCTAGTCCTTAAGGAAGCCCTTTAGGTATAACCTACAATCTCTAGCGCTTAGCTTTGCCTATAGCATAGATCTTATACTTTATAAGCTTAGGTCCTGTTAATTTAATGCCTAAAGTTACGTTTATAAGTTCTATAAAGGCCTTTTTACCTAGATAATTATATTATTAATGCTAAAGCTTTGTATCTCCTTCTATAGGAGGCCTTAGAGGTTTACTAGTTATAGCATAGGCCTCTTTTAGATTATCTAATAGCCTTAATAGCATATAGAGTTTATTAATATTATAAACCTTTACTATAGGCTACCTTCCTTAAAATAAAAAGCCGTTCTTTTAATTCTAGAAGATCCCTATATTTATAAGGATCTTTACTAATACTAGGTTTACATAGAATTCTAGGATTAGTAAAGCACTTTATAATACAATTATCCTTAGCTTTTATAATACTAGATTTATAATAGATATGTAAACTAGTCCTTAACCTAAAGATATATAGATTATGCCTCTAGCCTTAACCTCTATTATAATAGAATTATTAAATTTAGACTGTCTAAACTAATAAGGGTTATTAAAGATATAAATATTAGCTTTAGAGTTATATAGCATTATGTTTTACTTTATTTGTAAGCTATCTATAGTGTTTAAAGTTAATATAATAATCTCCTTTAAAGGTTAAGAGCTTTATAAGTATATAAATAATAATATATTTACTATCTTCTTACCTAGAGTTACTACAAGAGTGTTATTTATTAGGTTTTATAAGGGGATAATAATATTACTGCTTTTCTCCCTTTTTTCTAGCTTTTAACTTATAGCTTTTAATCTCTCTTATAGATTCTCCTTAAGATATCTCTTAATATTATCTTTAGAGTTCTTCCTAACTTCCTAGTTCTTTAGAGTAGCCTCCTACTTATAAAGAGCCTTAAATAAATTATAGGATTCCTATTACTTTATAGTATCCTTAACGCTATAATTTGTATATCTAGGGCACTTAGGTCTCTCTAATTTATTTTAACTAGTTAATCTATTAGTAGTAAGCGCGTTAGCTATCTTTAGTATGCTCTATAGAGCTTTATAATCTCTTTTAAACTCTATAATAGCTTTAAGGAAGCTATTATTTATGCCCTTATTAAGTATATTATTTTATTTCTTCTAAAATAACTTAAATTTACTATAAAGAGATATAATAAACTTATATAGTATTATCTCCTTAGTCTATTAGGTCTCTAGATCTTAATAATTTCTCTATAGTACTTCTATTATTACTACCTATTTATACTAATTATAAGTACCTTTAGCTTATAAGTAATTATTAAGGTGCGTTTCTATAAGAATTAGTATCTTCTAAGCATTTAGCTTATACTAATCTTAAAGAAGCCTAAGTATTCTACAGGCATAATATTAAACTAACTCTTTTTCCTTTACTTTAGTGTTAAAGTTAAGAGAGTCTTTGTTAGTTCCACTAAGGAACGTAGCACTAGTGTGACGTAAAGGGGTTTAATTTAATAAAGTTAATAATAGTTAATAAATAATAGAGAGAAGAGAAAAGAGAGAAAGAGAGGAATCTAGCTAGGAGGGAAAAGTAAGAAAAGTAAGTCTTATAGTGCGAAGCTACTACAAGTAGTGTGAGGTTGCCTGCAATGTAGCTAATTGCATTGCGTGCATCCCTTTAGTGGACTTACCTTTGGCCACGGTCAGACTAACTATTGTCCGAAGGAACCAAGGAACGTAGCACTAGTGTAACGTAAAGGGGTTTAATTTAATAAAGTTAATAATAGTTAATAGATAATAGAGAGAAAAGAAAAGAGAGAAAGAGAGGAATCTAGCTAGGAGGGAAAAGGGGGAAAAGTAAGTCTTATAGTGTAAAGCTACTGCAAGCAGTGTAAGGTTACTTATAATATAGCTAATTACATTATATACATCCCTTTAGTAAACTTACCTTTAGCTATAGTTAGACTAACTATTATCTAAAGGAAGCCATACTAGTAGTCTCTCTTTTTCTTTGTGACTAAAGAAGCCTAAAAACGCAATAAAAATTAAATTAAAGAAAAGTATATATAAGTCAATCCCTTTAAAAGAATCTATAGCTCTAATTAGCTAGCATAGCCTTAGTTATTCTAATTAACCTAGCTACCTTAATCTATACTTACTAACCTATTATCTTAGTTCTCCCCTTTACCTAACCTTATAAGTCTCTTAACCTAGCCTTCTATATAAATTATTAATTTATTTAAATTAATTAAGGTTAAAAGGGTTAAATTTAGTAATGCCTTTGTTATTATACTAGCTAGATTATTACCACTATTAATCTACCTAACTTTATAGATCTCCCTCCTCTTGTATAACTATTAAAGGGCTATAATATTAATTATTAGCTACTTGTCACGGCTTGTACCGCTAGGTCTGATATAAACGAAGTGAAGGCTAAGATTCGCAGTCGCCACTAGAAAGATGCTAGCTAGGGCCTAGTGCATAAAGGTTTTAATCTCTAACTTACTATATATAATATACGCTATCCTTAATAAATACCCCGCTTAATAAACACGTAGCTATCTTATAGCTAGCTAGCCTCTTTATTATTAGAGCAGCCTAAAGGTTCTCCAAAGATCCACTATTATAAACGTCCTGTCTCCAACCTCTGCGCTCCTAACACTACTTCTCTTTTATTATACCTAGCTTTATAAGGCATTTATATAGTAAGAAGGAGTTAGTATAGAGAATTATTAGGATTTAAGGGATCTTTAATTAGTCTATAATTAGGTAAAGAGTTATAGATATTGTTAAAAATAAGACCTATTTTTAGCCCTTTCTAGTCAAAGAACCTTTCTATTACTAGCTTGCATTGCAAGCCTAATAGCTGCACTGCAGCTGTCAACGGTCGCGAAGGTGGCTGTCAATAGCTACGTCGCAGCTGTCAACAGCTGCGACCGACCGTGTGGATGACTAATCCAAATCAATTGTGAATTATTCAATTGCGTTGTGGCTGCAAGCGTAGCTACAACTACGCCACTAGTAATTAGGTAAGCTAGGGTAACGTAAGCAGGTTACCCTACACATAGGTTACCCTATAGCTATCTTTGACAGCGATTTTCTCTTTAACTAGAGGTCGTACAAAAGTTTCACATATAGTAAATTAAAGCTAGAAGACAGGGCTTTTATTTTATGTAGGAATATTTTTTAGACTAAAAGTTAGTGCATATAGGTTGCTAGTTTGTATAGTGGTAAGTCGATTTTTTGGATTTTATATACAAATGAATTTTGCGGAAAATTAAAAGTGGCCCTTAAGACCCTTTTGGCAGCCCGGATTCACTAATATAGTTAGTAGGTATATAAGAGGAAGAAGATCTTTTTAATCTAGCTAGATAGCTAGGCCTCTCAATCCAACAGCCGCATTGCCCGTACAACGTCACTAAAATCAATTCTATTAGTATATAAGATATCGTAAAAGTCATCTAGATTGAATTCTATTAGTTAATAACTGCCACAACCTTCCGTTGCGTTGCGTTGAATATTTAACGTGGTGGTTCTATTAGTCCCTGACCGTAGAGCTACACCTGTACAGCTGTTGCCAGCCGGCAACTAGCTCCCTACATTTCAATAATAGGTATTATAGGTTCTTTAAGTAATTTAACCTTATTAGGGTTAATATACTCCTAAATACTATATAATTCTATATAGTTCTTAACTTAAGTAAACTATTTAACCTAATCCTTCTCTAATAATAACACTATATTTATGTTAGGAGCGCAGAGGACGGAGACAGGACGTTTATAATAGTAAATCTTCGGAGAACCTTTAGGCTGCTCTAATAACAAAGAGGCTAGCTAGCTACAAGATAGCTACGTGTTTATTAAGCAGGGTATTTATTAAGGATAGCACACATTATATATAGCTAGTTAGAGATTAAAACCTTTATACACTAGGCCCTAGCTAGCATCTTTCTAGTAGTAACTGTAAATCTTAGCCTTTACTTTATTTATATTAGACCTAGCGGTATAAGCTATAATAAATTAATCTCTAAACCTTTAAGGGAAATAAACTATTAGCTAGATTATTATATAGCTAATGCTATAAAGGTCTATATAAAACACGCTAGTACCTTGTAATAATAAAGGTATAGATAATTAGTTATAAGACAGAGAACCCCTATAGTCTAGAATAATAGATAACAATAGGGTGTAAGAAATGCTACTAGTCCCTAATCTATATAAAGGCATAGGTAATGCAAATAATAACAACAGAGCGTTATAGAGATGCTATAAGGTTATATAAGCTAAGCTACTATATGCATAAAGAAGATAGGAGATTCTATAAATTAAGGCGTAAATTAAGGAGATTAAGGCAAATCTATTATTAGCTAGACCTCCTTAGGGACCTATAATTACCCCTTAAACTTTAACTATAGTTCTACTAGTAGTTTATAGTAATTTAGCAGCAATTACATAGTAAAGTAGTCTTATTAAAATATAGATAAAAATACCTATATATAAAGGGGATATATATAAGAACCTCTAGAATTTCCTAGTAAATTTAAATGTGTTATTTAAATTAGACTATTATACCTTTAGGAATAACATAACTAAGGTAGCGTATGTAAGTAGCTGCCTAGCTAATAATGCAAAGTGATAATAGATGCGTTATATAGCTATGGATAGGCACGTAAATTATGCGTTACTTATATAGATAGGTTTTCTTAATTAGCTAAAGACTAGAATAATAGATAAGAATATAAGGTACTTAGAAGTAATAAGAACTCTGCTAAATCTTAGGTAAAGAGATAACTAATTATTTTAAGCCTTTATAAGAGCTTAGACTAAGGTAAAAGCTAAATTACCTAAGGTAATTCCTATATGCCTAAGAATTACTATCTTTCTAAATAGCTTAAATAACACTATAAGGAAGTAGATAATTAGCTAAGAGTTTCTAATATTATAGAGCTAGTTATAAGGCTAGGGCAAGAAAGCGAAGGTTATAATAAATTTAGGCTAAAGCAATAAAAAAAGTTAAGACTATAAAAAGAAAAGATAACGCTCTATATTACCTATAGATAGGGCGTAGTAATAAAGCAGGGATTAAAGGAAAAAATCATCCCTAGTGTGCTTTAAATATAAAAAGCCTAGATATACTATACTAACTTATTAGGCACTAAACTATTTTACCTATAAAAGCAATAAGTATATAATAAAGAAACATAATAAGAGCAGCAACAAAGCTATATCTCCTAATATAATACTAGTTTAATTAGCATAGACCTAGGAATGCAATCTTACCGTGGAATACCCTATAAACAATAGAATAAGAATGTAGGTATCTCTGTAATAAGATAACTAGTAGTTAGCTATACAAGCGCTATTTAACATAGGTGTATAGTTTTTAATAATTTATCCTAAATTATTAACAAAAAAGAATTAGAAGAGTATAATATAATTAGACTAGATACTAGAGAGTGTAAGCTAAAAAGTGATTTTATATTAAGGAATTTTATAAAAATTAATAAAAGTAAAAGATAGTATAGGATTTATAAAGTTTTACTAAGTTAGCTACTATATTACTAATATAGGAGAAGGGATAATACTAGGTATAGACTAGATTAGAGAATACTTACCTATAATTATATATTAGGAGTAGGGATTCTAGAGGTATTTAGTAACTAGAGAGTGTCTCTCCTTTACTTATAGAAAGTAGTAAATATATAAGGAGAAAAAACTAGTAGTAGTTATATTATTATTTAGAGTAATAAAGATTAAGCTAATAGTTCTAAAAGAAAGGGATAAAGGTTAATTAGAGAACTTAGTAGTAATAGAAGGACAAATAAATAGTAAAGATGCTATAATATTACTAGAATACGCTTACTTATAGTAGAAAAAGCAAGGTATTATAATTATACTAATTTTAGGAAACGCAAGTAGCAAAGAAGCCACGTTAAATTAAGGTAAGAGTACTAAGCATCCTATACTAATAATTCCGGATAAATATAAGGAGTTTATAGATATTTTTTCTAAAGAGCTAGTAGGTAAGCTTCCTAAACTAGGAGGTTACACTTATATAATTAAATTAGAAGAAGGGAAAACACTACCTTAGGGGCCTATATATAATTTAGCTAAGAGAGAGCTATAAGTTCTTAGGGAGTACCTTATAAGTGCGTAGCTTAAAGGGTAAATTAGAAGATTAGTTAGCCTAGCTAGAGCTTTAATTTTGTTTGTTTTAAAGAAAGGAGGAAGATTAAGGCTTTGCGTGAATTATAGGGGCTTAAATAAGATTATAATTAAGGATAAGGCCCCTTTGCCTCTTATTACTAAAATTCTTAATTAATTAGTAAGCATAGTTATTTTTATAGTCCTTAATCTTAAAGATATGTATTACTAGCTACGTATTCGCTTAGGCAATAAGTAGAAGATAGCTTTTTATTATTGCTATAGCCACTTTAAATATCTTATTATGCTATTTAGACTAGTTAACGCACTAGTGACTTTTTAGGAGTATATTAACAATACACTTAAAGGTCTTATTAATAAGACTTGCATTATTTACCTAGATAACACGCTAATATATAGCAGCGTGGTTAAGGAGCATATAGATTATATTAAACAAATCCTACATAGGCTTAGAGATATAAGCCTTTTTATTAACCTTATAAAGTATTAATTTTTAGTTATAAAGGTTAAATTCTTAGGCTTTAAGATATTACTAAGAGGTATTATAATGGATCTAGCGAGGGTTAAAGCAATTGCAATATAGCTAATATCACGCAGCGTATTTGACATTTAGTTATTTCTTGGTTTCACTGGATTTTATTACTGTTTTATTAAATAGTACAGTAAAGTCATTGTTTTATTAATAGATTGCCTTAGAGGGAAGTAACTAGTAATATTTAACCTAGAACCCTGCGAGTTAGTAGCGTTTAGAGAACTTTAGTAAAGATTTTAAGAAGCGCTAATTTTAGTGCATTTTAATTTACTTACGTATCTTAGAGTGGAGATAGATGCATCTAGATATGCGATTAGGGCTATACTCATAATGTTAGTGCTAGGTTACTAGTACCTAGTTGCGTTTATGTCAAGGAAAATGACTAACGCTAAATTACGCTATATAACACCTAATAGCAAATTATTAGCTATTTAAGAGGCTTTTTAGGCCTAGAGACATTACCTTACTTACTTAGCTTATATAATTAAGGTTATTATAGACTATTTAAACTATAAGTACCTAGCTATAAAGCCTAAGCTTACTAGTAGGTAGGTAACTACACTTAATAAGCTTTGTTTATTTAACTTTAAGATTATATATTATATAGGGAAATTAAATCCTGCTAATCCCCTATTAAGAAGACTAGATTTTATAAGTAAGATAAGGAAAGCGAAAGTAGTAACTACATAGCTCCCTACCTTTTTATCTAAATTTATAGATACTAAGCAATAGGAATACTATAGTAACACTACTAGCGCTATAGGTTCTATAAAAACGTTATTTAGTGTAACTAATAGTTAGTTATAAAGACACTGCAATAATACTATTAATATCTAGGGTTTTAAAAAATCATAACTTAACTGTATTTTTAAGGAGCCTAATAATCTAAACACGCTTAGAAGAGGTATATTAGTAGGGTTATTTAATACTTTTTTTAGTAAGCAATAAGGTAGCTATAGTGGTACTACTAGCACCTAGTCTATGTTATGTTTATTGCTTAGCTGTTTTAATTTTCCTATTAGACTAGCTACTACTAAAAGGGGTGGACTAGTATAAGTAGTTACTAGTAAGTAGTAAGGGCGCCCCTTAAAACGATTACTTATTTATTCCCCTATAAGACTAGAGGCATCTAGTAAACTAATTACTTATAGAGATATTATAGCTAGGATCTAATCTATTTAGAGAACCTCTTCTAAGTTTAACTCTAGCTTTCTAGAAAGGAGCTTAGAATTAAAAGCCCTAATTTAAGTCTTATTATATAAAGCGTAGTAAGGCAATAACTTTACTATAGGTTAAAAGAAGCTGCTTAAAAGCGGCGATTTAGTAGTGTTATAAATATAGTCTATAGGACCCTCTGAGCTATTAATGTTTAAGAATTATATTTTTATCCCTTAGGGAATAAGAAAAGAAATTTTGCTGCTAACCTATAATAACCCCGCTACTAGGCATTAAGGAGTAAGTAGGACTCTTTATTAAGTTATGAACTAATACTATTAGCTAATAATAAAGAAAGATATAAAGGTGTATGTTAGTACTTATATAAGTTATTAGACTTTAAAACTAAGGCATTATAAACTATATAGTAAGCTAGCTACGCTGCTAGTGCCTAATTACCCTTTTTAAGAATTATTAATAGATTTTATTACTAGGCTTTTACTAGTAAAAGACTTAAACTAGACTTATAATGTAATTTTAGTTATTATTAACTATTTCACAAAATATAGTATTTACATTCCTGTTTTAATGTGACTAACTAGTAATAGGCTAGTAACTATGTTCTTAGAATATATTTTTAGAGACTATAGAGCTCTAAAAGGTATTATAATAGACTAAGGTTCTACATTTACTAGTGGTTTTTAGATAACTTTCTATTACCTTCTTATAACTAAGCGGCTATTAAGCACCGCTTTTTATCCCTAAATAGATAGCTAGATAGAACGTCTAAACTAAGTTTTAGAGCATTATTTAAGGGCTTTTACTTATGCTAAATAGACTAATTAGGCAGATAACTTATTATTAGCGCAATTTACGTATAACACAAGTAATCATATAACGCATAGCTACACACTAGCAAAGGCGTTATAAGGTTATAATCCTAGAGGTCTATAATAAGTAGTTATAGATATTCCTTTAGTAAATAATTAAGCTAAAAGTAAAGTCTTAGCGCTAAGAGAAAATCACACTATAATTAAATAGCTTTTAAGTGACTTATAGACTTAGTATAAGAAATATTATAATTAGAAAAGAACTCTAATAAGGTTTAAAGTTAGTGATTATATTTTATTATTAATAAAGAACATGAACCTAAGATAACCTAGTAAAAAGCTAGCTATAAAGTACCTAAGCCCCTATAAGATTAAAAAGGTAATTAGGAGTTATAGATTAGTGTATTAATTAAGGTTACTACCTAGGACTTATTTATATAATATATTTAATATTACTAGTCTTAAGCCTTTTAAAGGGGACCTAACTAACATAGAAGATACGTCCTTATTATAAGATAACCTTAAAGATAATAAATAGGAGTTTAAAGTTAAGAGAATTATTTTATATTACTATAATAGGAGATAATATAAATATCTAGTTAAGTGAAAAGGCTATAATATATTAGAAAACTTATAGGTACTAAAGAGAGATTTTATAATAAGGGATATTATTAAAGATTATAAGTAATAGTTAAATAGTAAGGTTATTATAAAGTACTTATAATTCGTAAGTTAATACGAGGTTATTATAAAGTACTTATAATTCATAAGTTAATATAAGGTTATTATAAAGTAGTCATAGTTTATAAGTTAATGCGGTAGGAAGTTAGAAAATAAAGTTAAATTACTTAATCTATTACATAGCTACTAAGCACTTACTCCTTTATAATAGAGTTAGCTATAGTAACTACTATTTCCTTAGTAATAGTAGTGGCTATAGTAGCTAAGGGGGCAGAGGCCCTAGGAGTATCTTTATTATTAAAATCCCCCTCTCTATATATATAGACCTAAAGTTTACTAGGGAGCTTAATAGGACTAATATAAGTAAGTAAATTAGTAGCATTAGGTACAAACTACTAGTAAGTTAGTTAAGCATTAGCTATATACATTAAGAAAGCTTACTATTAGGATATTCTAAGCTATAAAGCAAAGAGAGTTTAAAATATTAATCTATATCTTAAGGTTTATAGTATTACTTAGTAGCGCTATTATAGTGCGTTTATTATATTTTACTTTATAAGTAGTATTAGTAGTTATTTAGGCGTAATAAACACGTCTATACTTATTAGAATTTTTATAAGATAGAATAGCATTCTATAGCTTCTTCTTTGCTTTTATAATAGACTAGTAGTAAGTTAGTAGTAATTTAGTGTCTAGGTAGTAGAATTATACTTACTTTATCCTAATAGTAGTAGCTACCTTTAGGAGTAGCTTTAATAAGTTTAAATAGCCTATTATAAAGCTATATAATTTAAGCTAAGTACTAGTAGTGTATTAGTAATAAGCAAGCAGTTTCTAAATAAAAGAGATATACTATAATGTAGTTTTTATTATTATAGAAGTAATAAGCACATTTTATTAAGTAGCCTATTAGATATTAGTAATGTAAAAGCAATAAGTAAGCAGAGAAGTTATACTTATAAATTTATTATATTCTATAGGGAAGGTCTTTTTATTAATAAGATATTTAGGAATGTTATAGCTACTATTTTTTAGTAGGATATTCTATATTATTACTTACTAGAAGCAGCGTATATATAGAATTTTCTTTCCTATTATTCCACTAGTAGTAAGTTAGTAATAGATATGCTATAAGGATATAGTAAACTTATATTAAGATTTTAGAAGCTAAGCGCTTTTAAGGAGACTTAGTAGGAGATTTCTTAGAAGACTTTCTAGTAGCTTAACCTTCTAAAGCTACTAGAGGAGGCAAAGTCCTAACATAAGTATTAGACATAGTTAACTAGCTATAAGTTAGCTATAATAGACTAAATAAAGAAATCATGTTTAAAAGGGAACAAACTAATAATTTAGATAAAGACAAAGGACAGATAAATAACAGTAAGTAATAATAATAATTAGAGACTAAAGAAGGTTAGTAACTACTATATAATAGCAGCAAGAGAGCTACTGCTTAGCTAGTAAGGGTAACTTATAAGGTTAAGGGATATTATAAGAGAAAGGAAGTGTGTGGAAAGGGGAGAAAATCAGTCTCTTTTATATTAACCCTAGACCCCTTAAGTAATCTAACGTACCACAGGTGAGTGATCTATAAATTATAATAATAACTATTAGCTCTGCTACTTGCACGCATACCTAATAGCTACAAACTCACAGCAACCATAACATAAGCCCTCTAGTTAGACTATTTAGAACTATAGCATTAGGTACCCTATTTATTTAAACTAATTACAAAAATTAACACAGGTTATCTATTTTTTTAGTCTAGCTACATAACAGGTAATAATATTTGTTTTACTATATTAAAGCTACGTATAGGCTACTATTTAAATATTACTACTTATAATAAGGGGGGTTATTTATAATTAGTAGTATTTGTTGGAACAAAGGTGATATCAATCGCGCGTGCTAGCCGCAATTACTTGGCAGAAGGTCGGGCCGCGCGCGAGCCCCGCACGTGACCCACAACCGACCCCTCTCATTGGCTAGGAATTGTGGGGCTACAAACGCGCAACCCCTTTTTCCCTTCATTATCGCGGCTTCTAGCTTTTAGCTTCTCTTTTTAATAGAAAAACAACGAAGCCTAGGATAGAAGATCATAATGATACTATCCCTCGGGCTCACACCCTATTTCTATTGAATTCAATACCCTGTGAATCCAACAGTATTATTATTATTATTTTTTTACCTACGTATCTAGACATAAGGTTCCTTATCTTATTTTCTTTGTAAGCTTTATTACAGTGTCTACACCCTAAGCAAGTAGCTCTTTTTATAATTAAGGTTAATTATATATTAGGGGGGTATTATATTAGGAGCGTAGAGGATAAAGACAGGACATTTATAATAGTGGATCTTTAGAGAACCTTTAGGCCGCTCTAATAATAAAAAGGCTAGCTAGCTATAAGATAGCTATGTGTTTGTTAAGTAGGGTATTTATTAAGGATAGCATATATTATATATAGCTAGTTAGAGATTAAAACCTTTATGCACTAGGCCCTAGCTAGTATCTTTCTAGTGGCGACTGCAAATCTTAGCCTTCACTTCGTTTATATCAGACCCAGCGGTACAAGCCGTGACAATTTAGAGTTTCCTTAGATATTATAAAGGGAAATATATTAGATAACTAAAGCATAAGATAAGGGTTTTAACTAATTTAATATAATAAAAGGGCAATTATCTTATAATATAAGCAAGCGTTAATTAATAATATTTAATAGAGCTTATATCTTTAATAATAATTAATAAAAATAGTAATAAAAGCCTCCTAGGCTTATAACTATTAGGGTAGGGGTTAATATAGATAATAGAAAATATTTAATTTAATTAATTAGAGGTATAGATAGTACCTAACTTTTATACCTAAAAGGTACATAGTGCGCTATAGTAATAACTAGTTTACGGAGGTACTTCTAATACATTGTATCCACTAATGTCTAACCTCGCGTTTTATCCCTGTTAATGCGCGCTGCCCTTATATATCCTAAGCTTCAAGGGCGCTCTCCCTGACAGGCAGTGACTAGAAATCCGGAAGACGCCACTTCATTCCCAAGGGATCCCTCGCGCGCAGATCGCAAGCCTCCCGGGAATTCGTCCTTCGTTTCCCTTTGCCTTCGGTCCCCTTTCGCCCCTTTTGCCCCTTTTGCCCCTTTCGCCCCTTTAAGGGTCAGAATGAGGCATTGCCAAACAATCACAATCACAATATTTACTGCCCCTGAAATTGGAGACAGACAAGGCAATTCGCATACGGCGTGATGTGGAATCGATTTGCTTACGGTCGTTGTGCACCCCCCCCCCCCTTTTCTTCACCTCTGCAATACTGTACAGTGTACGCGAGTCTGCAAACTTAACTCCGGAACGCGACATCTTCGACAAAACAAACTCTATAACTCTACACTACACAGCAATCCGTCCAAAGATGTGCGTGGTTACTGAAGAGACTCGAGTTGGCCTCAGCCAGCCGAGCTACGAAAAAGCAATCCAGCTTTCTACCTTGGACCAGCATGCTGTCCGGATATACTCCAGCTTTGTCCTGGTTTTCGAGACAGAACCCTGCGCAGACCCGGAAGATATCCTCGCTCATCTCAAAACCGGCCTTGGAGGAGCATTGACAGAGTTCCCCGAGTTCGCGGCCACCGTGGTGCCCAAGGCCGGCTCGTCGCGAAACGAACTCGAGCTTCAGGTCGGGCCGGAATCTGGCGCATTGTTCAGAGCAGTCGACCATTCATCCGGGTTGTCAGACTCGGAAGAGTGCCACGACGGCCTGCGAGGCGTGACATACGAACAGCTCGAGAGCAACAACTTCCCGCTCACACACCTTCCCAAGGATCTGTTCTTCACCCAGCATGCTAAGCCTGAGGACGACTCTTCTGATGGCATCCCCGTACTCCTCGTCCAGGCCAACATTATTGATGGCGGGCTCCTCGTTGGCGTCGCCTGGCATCACTCTGTATGTGATGCGCGTGGCATGAACACATTGGTGAATGCGTGGGCCAAGGCAACCAACGCCTCCTGCACATATGGAAGCATCGACGAAGTCGACGTCGCCGCCGAAGAGGACGAATCCGAAGCACGGCTGAAGCTGAGCTACGGCACAACAGGCGCCACCATCCGGGATTTCACGGATTATGTCGACGATGCCTCCATTCGATCCCCTGGCCCGGACAGCCTGCATCTTCTGGATCGCGCCTACCACACGCCTGCCAATTCGGAAATCTCCATGTGGTACTTCGCGCAAGAGTCACTGCAGTCGCTCGTCAGCTCGGTCAATGGCTCCTCCAAGTCCAATGAACAGCAGTTTACCCAAGTCGAGGCCCTCTCCGCGCTCCTCTGGAAGCACGTCAGTCTGGCGCGGCAAATAGACGTTTCGTTCCCGGGAGGCAGCTCGCTCTTCACGACCAGGATTGACTTTCGTCGACGTCTTTCGCCTCCCCTGCCGCACGAGTACATTGGCAACGTCAACCAGCCCATTCCACGATCTCGCGTCTCCATCGACGACCTCTGCGCACCATCCTCGGGGCAAACGCTCGCAGGCTTGGCTCAGCGCGTCAGAGTGGCTGTCGCCGAGCTCGACGACAAGAGCGTTCGCAAACTCATCGGCTACGTGGATACGCTGCCGTCCGTGACAGATCTGGCCCTCGAGTTTGACACGTGTCCCGGCCCAGACTTGGCCATCACTGATCTGTCAGGTTTGGACGTTATGCAAAAGGATTGGGGGCAGCCACTTGGCAAGGTAGCCCACATCAGGGGCTTTGTGCGCTACAGAGGGTTTCTGGCGTTTCTTCCGACAGATACCAAGGGTGGTATCACTGCTCTGTTGCAGTGCGAGACGACTGCGTTGGAGAAGTTGAAGTCGGACCAAATGTTTTGTCAATATGCAGAGTATCTGTATTAGTATTAGTATTCGTTTAAGAGGGGCAGATTTCATTCATGTCCCCATCGCATGGTATTATAAATTCGTGGCCGCCAACTCCATCTTGCTTACTCTAGCCATATGCTTCCGGTCGGTTATCAGTGATCTGCTCCCTTGAGTCCCTTCCTCCGAACATCCGTGAATCCCATCCCCCAACACACCACGAACAGACATCCAGACCCCGCAACAACCAAGTAAAACACCGAACCTATCGCCTTCGAATAAGCCTCCAAAACAATCGGCAAGATCTGCGAAGGAATCATCTTGTCCAGCCCAGTCGCGCCGGCACCCACAATCCTGTCGGGATCAATCATCGGCAGGCGCCTAACTAGTTCGTCCCTCAGCTTATTGCTGAATATAGAGTTTGCCGCACCGATGAATATGGCCCCGCCGAACGTTTGGCAGAATACCAGCGTGGCCGTGGCAAGGGCCGTTACATCCGGGGGGGTATGCGCCTGGGTGGCCAAGATGGGGATCTGGAAGGTCAATCCGCGGCCGAGGCCTGTCAGTATTTGAAATCCTGCCCAGCTGGTTGTTGGGGAATCGGGCGATAAAGTGGAAAGAAGGCCGTTGCCGATTGTGGCAATGATTGCACCAGCAACCATGGCCACCATGTAGTAACCTGCTTTTTGGACTGCGAATTGTTGTTAGTCACAACACAGATAAATACCTAGGATTCTAGGAATGGCCTCCCGTACCATATACTCCGGCAAGGAGCGCTCCAACGACCTGACTCAGGATGAGAGGCAACATGCTCACACCACTATTGAAAGGCGTCATGCCCTTGACGGCCTGGAAATAAATGGCCATGTAATACGAAGTCGCGATAATCGTTCCAAACAAGGTAAGCATGACGAGGCATGAAGTCCAGACTTGTCTTTTGCGGACAATGCTAATAGGAATC
Organism: Epichloe sp. AL9924; assembly: GCA_000729825.1. Lineage (NCBI taxonomy): Eukaryota > Fungi > Ascomycota > Sordariomycetes > Hypocreales > Clavicipitaceae > Epichloe > Epichloe sp. AL9924. Next base: position 16,595 of record JFGW01000335.1, read on the forward strand.
ATTGCATCATCGCCTACATATGCTTCCCAGGCCATGAAGACAATGAAGGCTACACCGCCGCCGCAAAATAGACCGATGACGGTAGCCGACTTCCAGGGATAGTCGTTCCCTCCGTATTGAAGAGCGAGCAGGGTCATGATGGCAAACGGCGCAAACATGCAGAAACCGGGTAAATCGAGTTTTGACAAGGTCAGTCCCCCGACATATTTGGTCTGATGGCGGCGCATGTCGGGCATCTTTGTGAAGACCAGTATGAAAGCGCAAATCACACCAACTGGAAGGTTGATGTAGAAGCCTACATGTGAGTGGCGGATGAGTGAGCGACGGATTGCAGCTGAGTGAGGGAGTGAGACGAGATGATGACTTACACCATCGCCAGGTAGAATACTCTGTAATCGCACCGCCCAGCAAAGGACCTGCCACAAGGCCGACCTGACCAAGTCCGATCATGATGCCCGTCAAGATGGGCCTTCTCTCCAGTGGTGCACACGCAGCGATGATGGTCAAGGCGCCATTCTGAAGACCAGATGCGCCAATGCCGGACACGGCGCGTCCGACGATGAATACATTTGACGAACCTGCTAGGGCGCAAATGAGGGATCCGGCCTCGAATATGAAGAAGAAGCTCAGAAACGTCCACTTCCAATGTCGTTAGCGGCGTTGGCAATGAGAAGATGGAAGATTCACTAGTGAAGCGAGTACCTTGGCGGACAAGTATGTGTACAGTTTGCCAGAAAGCGGTTGAAGTGCACAGCTATCGATCGCAGTGTGAGCAAACCAACCTCGCGTCTATACTTGTTCTTGAGAGAGAAATGAGTGAAGCGGCGTACCTTGCCAAGTTGTATGCACTGCCGTACCAACCAATGTCAAATAGTGAATGAAAGTCTGTTGTGATGCTCGGAATCGCCTACTCTCGAGTTAGCCAAGCTCGACCAAGATAAGACGAGCGAAATTGAACTGCAACTGCAACTGCAACTGTACCGTAACAAGAATCGAGACGTCGAGGAGCACCAAGAAACATGTCAAAGTAATGCCAGTCATTACAGCGACGAGTTTCCATCCGGATATATACTGAATCGCGAGCTTGGACGCGGAGTCGCTGGCAGTAAGGTGAACATCATCGGGGTCGTGGCGAAAGGACGAGAATTCAGCCCATGTGCTTGAAGGTGAGATGCCAGGCGTCGCTCCGCCATGTAGCGGACGCATAGGTATTTCCCATGTGTTGGCATCATCTTTACTAGAGCTTTGGTCGCCCGGCGAAGCAGTTGCTGATTCTTGCTCGTGGAGCGGCATGGCCATGGTTGCAACTTGAATTGTCGTGTGAGATCAGAGCCAGAGTCAGCTCAGTCAGACCCATCTACGATCGGTTCAGACGAACTCACGCGCGACGATGCGCGATGAGCTCATAACATTCGGATTGCCTGGAATGGTGGCGCAATCCACCAGACTTTTCTCTCCACCAAGCAAAGTCGTAAAGTACTTGCCCATGCCCAGAATAACAGAACGGCTTAGATTCGCAAGAAGAACAAGGGGCAACTGGAATACCATGTTTCCATAACTTCAACGACGACAGGCCCGAGTGAGGTCTTTCCACACTCTTATCGCATAGAAACAGATCAAGACAACCAGCCGCAGCCATGACGCGCCAGGCTGTATGCTTCGCGCCTTGTGGTATGTTTGAGCAAGCGCATGCTTGATGACCCTAAAAGATGAAGTCACCCTTTCCGCTGGACATTGGATATCGGACATCCGAACATCTGAAAGCAGAGAGACGCAATGTGGACAGGCTGGCGAGAATGTAAGAACAAGTCTGACAAGGAAGGCGCCATCAAGGGCGTGATCCACGAGAACTCTGCAAAGCAGGGGAAAATAAGTGGACTAAAGGAGATGTGTTTTCTTGCTCACTAGCGCTGTACTCGCATAAAAATTTGTTGTAGCTGCATTTAGTGAAGTGGCTTAATGTTAAGGAGCATGGAGGCAGCGAGTTACCCCTAGGTAGCCTTATGCTAGTAGTAACTAATAATCTTAGCCTTTACCCTACAGACATTTGGACTTTTTGGACATACGACAGACGACAAACGGATTGACCTAGCCGGTTATTGAGCCAAGATAAAATCTCATTGCAGCTATACGAAACCTTGGCCTGGAACTTCTCATCTGCTTGCCCTGATCGATGGCTCCTTGAACCCCGTTTTACAGGAATGTTGGTGACTCAGCGTTTGTTGACTTTCCCCTTACCACCGCCGGCTGGTCTTGGTGTCTGCGATCTGGCAAAACTATTCACCTGTTCCGTGCCGCTGGAAATGCTGGCCCATGGAGAACAGCTATCTAGTCAAATTGAACAAGATGAAAAGTGGAAAACTTGGTTGGGAAGTCAAATAATTGGAGCAATATTGAACACATGGTGACGAACGAGTCTTCTATTCGTTCCTGGATTATCTGTTCCTCGGCAGGGAATCCACCAGTGCAGCATCGCCAGTCAGCTTAAACTTGAACTTGGCTTCTTCACTGTTGTCCACTGCAAGGACATAGTCTCCAGGATATATGTACTTGTCGCCATGGCCATCAGCCCTCGCAAGGGAGCCCATGCTTATTGTCAGATCCAGCTTCTTGCTCGTCCCAACCTCGATCTGGCGCAAGCGACCGTATGCCACAAGCCGCTTTTTGGGATACGGCGCGGGCCCGGCATTGGTCGACGACAGAAACAAAAGGCCGACGTAGTCAGATGCCAGTTTGGCCGGTCCACCTTCGTTCTTGACATTGATGGAAAAGGTCTCAAAGCGACCGAGATCTTTGTGTTGTCCCGTGGCAGAAGACATCAACGACGCAATCTCGAAGGAGGGCTTGTCCGGAACTCGGTTCCACGTAACGGAAAATTTCGTGTAATGCAAGCCGTGGCCAAATGGTAGCGTTGCTTTCCCCGTGTACCACATATATGTTCGGCCGGGGGTTTTAGACGAGGGTCGCAAAGCCATTTCCTTGATATCGTTGCCCTCCACGTAGCTTGCTGGATATTGCGTGATGGGCAGTCGACCAGCCGGCGACGCATCGCCATTCAGCACGTCAAGAACAGCTTTGCCACCATCTTGGCCGGGGTATCCTGCCCATAAAACGGAACTAACGCGATTGTTCCTCAGCAGAGGAGCATCATCGACTTGGCCACCGCCGAACTGAACAACGACCAGAGGCTTCCCGATGCTGGAAAGCTGCGAGATCAGATCCAGTTGGTTGCCGGGCCAGGTAATGGCCGTTCGGTCGTGACCCTCACGCTCCACCGTTGCGTCAATGCCGCCCATGAAGATGATGCAGTCCGCCGTCTTGGCAATGGACAATGCTGCGGCGAATCCGCTCGTGCTCTGGGAACTGATGTTTGTTCCTGGTTCAAACTGCAGCTGGGGCCAATACCGTCGGAAGGTGCTGAGCGGACTGGTCAGGAATGGGGCGGTTCCCTGGTAGTTTCCTTGCATTTGCGTGGTTGCATTAGCCCAGGGTCCAACAAGGGCGACTTTCCTGATGCCCTTCTTCAGTGGCAAAGTGCCATCGTTTTTCAAGAGAGTCATGCCATCCACAGCCGCTTGGTACGCCAGCTTCTGGGCGTGTGCCGTGTTTACATCAGCCCACGAGAGGGAACTATACTCTGGAACTGCGTCAAAGTAGCCGGCCTTGATCAGCGCAGAGTATAATCGGATGAGTGACTTGTCCAGCGTTGCTTCCGAGGTCAAATGAGACGCGATGGATTCGTTCAAATGAGCGTAGGTGTTCCCACAGTCAAGATCAGTCCCGGCATTGAGCGACTTCGCCGCTGCTGCGGCCAGGCTGGGGGCGAAGTGGTGAGGATCGTACACGTTCTTGATGGCATCGCAATCCGACACGACGTAGTTGTAGGGCTCGGTGAAATTCCAGTGATGGCGCAGGATATCCTCGAGCAGGTAGGTGCTCGCGCAGGAAGGGACGCCATACACCGAGTTGTAGGCGCACATTACGGAGCTGACCTTTGCGTCGCGGACGCAGGTTTGGAACATGGGCAAGTAGTAGTCAGCCATGTCCTGTGGCGTTGGCTTCAGGTCGTTGCCTTCGCGTCCGTCTTCGACATCATAGGCTGCATAATGCTTGCACGTAGCCATGGCTCTCTTGTATTCGCGGCCCTGGTCGCCTTCGAAGCCCGTGATGAGGCTGTAGACATATCCCTGAATGCGATGCGGATCTTCACCCGGTGTTTCCATCCCTCTTCCCCATCTCGGATCCCTAAATGGGTTGATGTTTGGGGTCCAGAAGTCAAGGCCGGCAAATCCAGCATTTCCGAACGCGCGCGACTCGGTGCCAATGACAGAAGCTACTTGATGAATCAAGGAGTCGTCAAAAGCTGCGCTCATCGATATTGGCATCGGAAAGCTCGTGGCCGCGCTGTACTTGACCCCCAGAGGAAGCTGGAACAGAACTCCAGGACTATATGCAGGACCATGAAGTGCTTCATTCCACCATTGGTAAGGTGGCAGGCCGAGCCTGGCGGATCCAGAAGCGAAATTACCTACATTTGAAATCTTCTCCTCCAGTTTCATTGCACTCACCAAGGCACTGGCTCTTTCAGACATCTTCAGCGACCTGTCGCAGACCTTGTTGGAGCAGAGCGGCTCTCTATTGCAAGCAGGGTTACCTGCCGCGGACCGACCGCCTTTTTCCACGGGGTTTTGTATTTTATAAATGTTGATCCTTCCAAATCATTAGCGCTGTCCTTGTCTTCAAGATATCATTCATTAGACACACGCACATGTACGCGCCACCGCATTTTTCGCCAGCTTTGCCGGGACATGCCGCATTGCAGGAAGTTTCATCAGACTTTGCTGCATTGGCCTCGATCTGATGTCCACAGAAACACTGACTGATTCGAATCTGAGTTAGGCCATTGCATCAAAAAATATGAGATTCAACAAGACATTCTTGTAAAAAAAAACCTCACGTTCCGGACTCAACGCCGCTATAGGAGAAGCCGGCTGCCCCGCACGCATTGGCACAGTACTGAGGAGAATTCTCTTGATTCAGGGTCAACAGCGACCCTTTCAGATCGCGCGAGGAGGTTTGATCATGGTAACAGCCAACGTGATCTGCTTTGGCGTCATAGGCTGGCAGGCAACTACGAGTGTCGCCTCGGCATACCCAGACAAAGACAGCAGCCAAAATCGACAGCCAATGGTGATGAATCATGATGGGAGACTAGGCTACTTTGTTACGGTTTGTAATACAGGGAATCAAGCTGCAGCGGGTTCATGGAGCAAGTCATGACAGTTCCTATTTATAAAGAATGTGCTGTGATGGCTGTTCGATAGAGGGGAAACGTTTCACTTCGGATCACGGCATCCACGGCTGATGAAATGATTGGCAGGCTACTGGTCTCCCCGGACTCCCGATGTCCGCGGCCAACATGGTCAAATCGCATGGACTTGATGTGCGTTGGGCACGTGACTTGGAAAAGATATCCCCTAGCAGGATAAAGGTGTAGAAAAAAGGATTAAATTAAAGCTATCTTCTATTATACAAATAGAAGGATAAAAGCTTCTCTTTTATAGAGAAAGCTATTATATTAGAAGTTATATACTTCTAATATAATTTATTGCGTTTAGTAATATGTATTTTTAGCTCCCCTAATATAGTTATAAGCGCATATTATTTGTTATAGACACTGTATTTGCTATTAGGTAACACACCCCCTAGTTAGTATTAAGGCTATTAAGATTACTAACTATTACCTTATCTAGTAAATATATAGTGTTTTAGTAGTAGGCAAATTTATTATAAAGTTAAAGTAAGCTCTCTTACTTTTATACCTATACTCCCCCTAGTAAAAGCTCTTTTAATATAATAATTATAGGCTTCTTTTTCTTACCTTTTTATTATACTTTTTATTAACTATCCTTATATTTTAATTAATATATCTCTTTATATATTAGCTTAAGTAAAGGAGAAGGCTAGCTCTTAGGAGGGCTTAACTACTCCTAAGCATAAGCTTTATATTATTAATACTTTAGCCTTAAACTTTTATCTAAGCTTTAGTATAGCTTATAATAATTCTCTTATTCCCCTAGCTAGCTCTAAGTAGCTTACTAGTAAGTTATAATCTCTTATTAAGGTATAAGGAGAGCGCACTATATATATACCTTTATAAACCTTATATTCTATTAAGGCCTAAGTAAGAGGTAGTTATATAAGGTATAATTCTCTATAATCTTTATAGAAGTAACCTATTTATACTAAGCTTTCCTTACCCTTTTGCTCTATGCTAACCTTATAGCCTAATATACCTAACCCTTATAGTCCTTTATAAGATATTCCCTATAATAGGTGTGTTTAAGTAAGTATTATAAGTAAGGGTAATTTAGGTTATTACTATAAGGTTAGGTCTAGATAATCTTAGAGATATCACTTATATAAGGTAGGTAATTACTATTATTAGCCTTTATATAATACTTATATTCCCCTTGCTAAGCAGATATTATTAGCACTAGATAATAACTCTAAGGTATAGCGCTCTTAATCTCTCTTTTAACTACTCTTTTTCTTATATATTATATAAATAGTAAAGCGGTACTATAAGGTACTATAACTCTAATTAGAACTTATTATAAAGCTAGATTTTATATATAAAGAGGTTATTACTTTAAGTAATAAGGCTAAGGGTACTACTAGGGGCTCTTTAGTAGTAAATAATAAGAAAGTAACTAAGGTAATAGTATATCTTAAGGAGGTTATTTGCCTTCTTATATAAGTCCTTTTCCCTTATGTTTAAAATAGCATTTATATGCGTTTTTTTATATAATAGTATTTAGCGTTTAGCGTTTTACTAATTATATTTGCCTTAGCAGCGCTTTATTTACTAAGAAAAGGGTCTTTATATATTTCTAGGGTAATTAATTTTATACCCCCTTATTAATATGCTTGTAATTCCTTAATAATTTATACGCTTTAAATATTATATAGTATACGTAAATCCACTAGACTAAGTATTAATCTAAAGCATTTAAAGTGCTAATAATTTAACGCTTTTATAAACCTATTAGCAGGTATCTTTGCTATTAGCAAATATGTAATTTTAAAGCTTCCTTTCTTAAATTCCTACTTTAACTATATATTATAAATATTAATATAATATAGTTAAGTGTTTAATCGCTTGCTCTTGTTTAGTATAAGCTAAATTATTTATTAATTATTATAATTAATAATCTAGTCTTTATAGGTATTAAATTTAATATCTCTAAATAGGCGCTAGAGGCTTATAGTCTCCTTCGCTACCTATTATAAAGTAAGTAATTTAGCCTCTATTATAAACGTTATTACTATTATTTAGCACGTAGCTTTCTAGATAATAAGTCTACTAAAAAGAGTAATTAAGTATCCTTATAATAATTTATAAGTCTTAAGATTATTTATAAAGGAGGTATTACTTAAGATTTAAAGAGCTTAAAGTTTAGTAGTTACACTATAGTATAGCGTAAGTTTGCTTATAATAAGTAAATAGCAGATAGCTTAGTCTGCTGCCTTTATATACTCTAGTCCTAGATTTATTAGGTATTATAATAGCTTTACTGCCGCAAAAGCTATGTTAGGCCTAATTATAATCGTAGTGTATAGGATTAATCTAATCTTTTCCTAGTAGATCTTTATTACTTACTTCTTAGCTTTACCCTTAAACTTATAATACTTTACTACTAGGATTAGTATAGTAAGGAAAGTGCCTTTTCCTACTTGCCTAAATTTCTCCTTAATCTTATTAATATATACCTTATAACTAAGATATACCCTCTATTATGCTTAATCTCTAATAATTTAGATCCCTAGGAAGAATCTTGCTTTACCCTTCTTATTTAATTTATATGCCTCCTTTAGGCCTTTAGAAATATAGTTAGTAATCTCTTTATTATCCTTATAAAACACTATAAGAATATTATCTATAAAGAATATAAGGAAAATAGTCTAATCTTTTATATAGAATAAGCAAGGCTTCTCTTTACTTAATTTAAGCCTAAGCTTCTTAAGTAACTTACTTAATTTCTTAAACTATAGTTATAAGGAGTCTCTTAATCTATAAAGGGCCTTAAGTAATTCTATATATTCTCTAAGTATTATAAAGCCTTTAGGGAGTTTATATATTATAGGTATTCTATCCTTTTTACGTTTAGTGTAGAGGAAGGTATTCTTAATATTATACTGCCTAGTCTCTAAGTTAAATCTAGTAACTAGAGCTATAAATACATAGAATATATATGTAGTAAGCGTTATAGCATAGGTACGTTTAATTATAGAGATGTCTTAGAGGTCTCCGCGCACGCATAAGCACGCTTTGTAATAGACTAACATCCCCTTCTTATTAAACTTATAAGAAAACACCTATTTTAATAGCAGTGGCTTTAAATAAGCCACAGAACGCTTTATTTACTACTATATTCCTTGTTCTTTTAGCTTATTAATCTCTTTGTTTATTACCTTTAACTATTTTTCTCTAAATAGATAGTCCTTTGCTTTCTTCTATAACTTTAGAGATTTAGTAAGGTCTAATTAATAAATAGTCCTTACCTTTCTCTTTAGGTTAAGATATAATCTGTTTTCTTTATTATAATGCATATTAATTACTAAAAACACAGTTCTATAGCGCTTAAAATCCTAATCTCCTAGAAAGAGCTTATAAGGGTCTCTCTCCTTAGTTTTCTTATACTTAATAAAGAGATCCTTTAGGTCCTAGAGGCTATTAATAAGAGCTTTGTTAGGTCCTTTTCTCTTTCTCCCTATTAGCTAAGCGTAAGAAGGAACATTACCCTATGCTCTCTTTATTTATAATCTTAAGCTTATTTATATACCTTTATGTGTAACTATTCTAAGACTCTATTCTATAATTTCTAGCTATATAGCTAGAGCTCCCTTTAAGCCCTCTGCGTAGGTAGCTAGTCTAGCATTTGCTCTTATGGGTTTATCTTATTACTAGTTTTTCTTTGCTTTATTTACTAGCTTAGGTAGTTAATTGCCTATTAAGTTATTAATAACTTAGTCCTTAGTATTATATGCTTAGTATTCTAGAACCTTATAAGGATATTAGCTCTCCTAAGCCCTTATAGCAGCATCCTGCTTACTACTTATTAGATCCATTATTACATCACTTTCTTAAGTATATAAATCTAGAGTATTATACTCCTTTTTACTCTCCTAAGCTTCTAGATTAGGAGTCTCCTACTCTCTAATTACTAGATCTAGTAATAGCTAAGGTATTTAAAGTCTAATTTACTTATTAAGGTATATAGCTTCTCTTTCCTTTAGCTAAGAAGTCTATAAAGCTTTTACCCCTAAGTTTAAACTCTTAGTCTAATCCTTTTAGGGTTTAATTAGTATAAGGAAAAGATTTAATTCTTTATCTAGTTTAGTATTTATTTTAAGGGCTTAAAACTGCGTTTTAAGCTTGTTAATTAATAGCTTTATTACGCTTTCCTTAGCTAGATTATAAAAAATCAACTCATTAAACGTAACATTCCTTGTTATTATAACCTTTCCTAGTCTTAGTATCTAAATGTAATATATATTAGAGGCAAAGTACCTAACTAGATATCTAATATAGCCCCTAGGATTTATCTTATAAAACTATCTATATTTATTAGCTTCGTAATCCCTTTAAAGAGAATAAGCATAACAGCTATATGCATATAACCCGCTCTAATCTAGCCTTAGGTTAGCTATAGGCTCCCTTATTAGTAACTAAGCATTATTGTAAAACTAGGTTTCTAGGGTTTTTAATAGTGTTTTCTACCTAGATTATTAAATAAGGCTTATATTATATAAGTATGCTGCTACTTATATACTCTCTAACTATAGATTTAGTAGTAGCCTTATGCCTATAAGCATTGTATTTAACCGTAATATAATCATTTGCCTTACTCTCTCTGTAACTCTATTAGGTTTATAAGTGTACAAAGGTATAAGCTTAAGATTAATGCCTTATAAGCGTGCCTATGTTTAAAAGATTATATCTTTAAATTAGCTAATAATAGCTCCTTTGTAATCTTGCCTAATCTTTATAATTAATAATCTAAATTGCCTTATAACCTATTATTTAAGGTAAATTAATACATTAAACACCGTTACCTATGATTTATTAGGTAATATATATATATAAATTATGCCTAAGAAGTTATCTTTTATAACTATTAACTAGTTTATACTATTATAACTAGGCTTATAGTCCTAAAGGTCCTAATAGATCCTCTAAAAAGGCCTTAGTAATACATATTCTAGTGGTCTTCTTAAAATAACTTAGTAAGTATTGAAATGTAGGGAGCTAGTTGCCGGCTGGCAACAGCTGTACAGGTGTAGCTCTACGGTCGGGGACCAATAGAACCACCACGTTGAATATTCAACGCAACGCAACGGAAGGTTGTGGCAGTTATTAACTAATAAAATTCAATCTAGATGACTTTTACGATATCTTATATACCAATAGAATTGATTTTAGTGACGTTGTACGGGCAATGCGGCTGTTGGATTGAGAGGCCTAGCTATCTAGCTAGATTGAAAAGATCTTCTTCCTCTCATATACCCACCGACCATATCGGTGGATCCGGGCTGCCAAAAGGGTCTTAAGGGCCACTTTTGATTTTCCGCAAAATTCATTTGTATGTAAAATCTAAAAAATCGACTCACCACCATACAAACTAGCAACCCACATGCACCAACTTTTGGTCCAAAAAATATTCCTGTATAAAATAAAAGCCCTGTCTTCTAGCTTTAATTTGCTATATGTGAAACTTTTGTACAACCTCTAGTTAAAGAGAAAATCGCTGTCAAAGATAGCTATAGGGTAACCTATGTGTAGGGTAACCTGCTTACGTCACCCTAGCTTACCTAATTACTAGTGGCGTAGTTATGGCTACGCTTGTAGCCACAACGCAATTGAATAATCTACAATTGATTTGGATTAGTCATCCACACGGTCGGTCGCAGCTGTTAACAGCTGCGACGTAGCTATTGACAGCCACCTTCGCGACCGTTGACAGCTGCAGTGTAGCTGTCAGGCTTGCAATGCAAGCTAGTAATAAAAAGGTCCTTTGACTAGAAAAGGGCTAAAAATAGGTCTTATTTTTAACACCCCCTCTACAAAAGAATTACATTAAGGGCAATTAAAAGCGTACAAGGAGACTATAGGGTAAACAACAACTTTTAGATAATAACAGATAAAAGGGAAAAATAGGAAAAGATAAAAGACCCCCTTTTTAAATTCCTAGCTATTGTTAAATATAGCTCCCTTTTTAGCGTTGTTTTTGGTTCCCTGTTGAAGGGATTTAGTTGTTGGTTTTTAGTGATTATTAAGCCCTAAAAGCTTAATAAAAGCCTGATGAAGAGGTCTAGATAGAGGCTTTGTTAGACCATCTGCAGGCATTGACTTTGTATCTAGATATTCGATCTTAGCTAAACCCTCTAAAACCTGTTGCCTAATATAGTTGAACTTTAGCAAGGTATGCTTTGTACAGCTATGTAAGGCAGGGTTATAGGCAGTGGTTATAGCGCCTTGATTATCGCAATATATCTGGATAGGGGGAGAAATAGGGGTTTTTAGCTCCTTAAATAAGCCCTGAAGCCACTGTAGCTCCCGGAAGGTCTCGCAGATAGCGTCAGCTTCAGCTTCTAATGTTGATAGAGCTATCGTACTAGCTTTCTTTGATTTCTAGCTAATAGGTCCGCTAGCTAGCTTGAATAGATAAGCGTAGGTTGATTTAGAGGTCTTTTTATCCCCTGCAAAATCACTATCACAATAACCTATTAGGCTTTTGCTAGCTATACCTTTAGGGTCTCCCCTATAAATAATAGCAAGGAATTTAGTCCCTAATAGGTACCTAAGCAGGTTTTTAGCTGCTTTTAGGTGCTCTATATAGGGGCTAGCAAGTGCTGTAGATAGCCACTGAAGTGTAAAGGCCACGTCCGGCCTTGTAAGCAACATTAGGTACATTATAGTCCCTATAATGCACTGATAAAGCTTGATTTCGCTAGCTATTAAAAGCTTGGTTGTCTGCGTAGCTAATACGCCTGGCTGAAGAGGTATGCTAATAGGCTTACTATCTAGCATATTAAATCGATTTAAAGCCTCTGAGATATACTGAGATTGGTGGATTTTCAGTATCCTTTTAGGTCTATCTCGTACGATTTGAACCCCTAAGAAGAATTCAGCAGGCCCCCTATCTTCTATTGGATAGACTTTATGAAGTTCCTTTTTAAGCCTTTGGATATAAGGTAAATCCGGTCCAATTAGAAGACAATCATCTATATATGTGATGATAAAGGTTTTGGTGGAGGGATTGAAGAATATAGCTGGGTCAGATATAAGAGGGTTAAATCCTAGGGACTTTAGCACTGCTGTTAGTGCTTGTTGCCACTCCCTTGAGCTCTGTTTTAGGCCATATAAAGACTTCTGTAATAGAATTACTTGATCTTTAGAGGGTTTATAGCCAAAACTTTTAGCTAATTTAGCTAGTTTAGGATTTGCTTT
>JFGW01000336.1:0-28960 GCA_000729825.1 Epichloe sp. AL9924
CAAGCCGTGACAATATCTAGATATAAGGTTCCTTATCTTATTTTCTTTATAAGCTTTATTATAGTATCTATGCCCTAAGTAAGTAGCTTTTTTTATAATTAAGGTTAATTATATATTAGGGGGGTATTATATTAGGAGCGTAGAGGTTAGAGATAGGATATTTATAATAGTGAATCTTTAGAGAACCTTTAGGCCACTCTAATAACAAAGAGGCTAGCTAGCTATAAGATAGCTATGTGTTTATTAAGTAGGGTATTTATTAAGGATAGCGCACATTATATATAGTAGGTTAGAGATTAAAACCTTTATGCACTAGGCCCTAGCTAGTATCTTTCTAGTGGTAACTGCGGATCTTAGCCTTCACTTCGTTTATATCAGACCCAGCGGTACAAGCCGTGACATAACCGCAATACTAGCAACTATAGGATTAGCAGGGATTTATATAGTAATAGGCTAACCCACACTAAATATAGCAGCAAACCCTATTTCCCCTAGATTAAGAATAGTATGCTAATCTAGGAACCTAGAGAAAGGTAAATCTAGCGCTTAATTAGGATTATGTTAGGAGCGCAGAGGTCGGAGACAGGACGTTTATAATAGTGAATCTTCGGAGAACCTTTAGGCCACTCTAATAACAAAGAGGCTAGCTAGCTATAAGATAGCTATGTGTTTGTTAAGTAAGGTATTTATTAAGGATAGCATATATTATATATAGTAAGTTAGAGATTAAAACCTTTATACACTAGGCCCTAGCTAGTATCTTTCTAGTAGCGACTACGAATCTTAGCCTTCACTTCGTTTATATCAGACCTAGCGGTACAAGCCGTGACAGATTAGTATAGCTAATAGATAGAAAATATAGAATAGAATACAGATTTAACATAGAAAATCACAGATATTAGACACTTTAAGCCTTATAATAAACTAGAGGAGGCTAATAAAGACCTTATTATGTATAATAGGAAGTAGACTATTTTTTACAATATTAAATTATAGGTCTAAGCTATTAAAGATCACTTATACTGTGCTAACCCTAGCTAATAGGATATTATTTAGAAAAAGATTTAGATATTATTCTAAGGGGATATAATAGTATAGTACTAGCAATATCTTAATTTAGGAGAGCGAAATACTATATTTAGTAATATACCTTCTGTTTTTAAGGTAGTTTAGAAGGAATTTAGCATTTAGGTTTAGGATATAATAGCGTGGCTTAATAAAGCAAAATACACTAAAGAGAATGTTATAAATAAGGTATTCTTTTGTGAATTTACATTAAAAATCTTTTAGTATACTAGGGTAAATAATAAATTAATAGACTATTAGCTTCTAGTGTGTTTATACCTTAAACTATATCTAGGATTACGCTAAATATATCTAGTTCTAACTATAACTAATATAAGATTAGCCTATGTTACTATAGTGGATAATAAAAGGTAGGATCTATATAATTACCTACGTAGTAAAGGTTATCCTATAGCTAGAAAAGGCAAAGGAAAGCTTAAGGTTTACTTTAATAAAGAGATATCTAGTAGTAACTTAGAAGATAAAAAGGATAAAGCTTAAGCAAATTAGAATAGGCTAATAAGAGTATAATTTTAGCTAGGAAATTAATATTACTAATAGGATAATTAGAATACCTAAAGATCTTTAGGATTTTTCTAACTAAGGCTATACTAGCAAAATGTCTAGATTAAGGGATAAAATTAGCAACTATAGTCAGAGCTTTACACTCGTGTAGTGTAGTTTTTTTTGTAGTTTTTTTTGTAGTTTTTTTTGTAGTTTTTTTTGTAGTTTTTTTATTTAATTTTATATCTAGCTAGTTATTAAAGGTATTATCCTAAAGATCACGTGATCTTATAAAGTAAAATTCTAAGAAAAATACTATATATAAATGTGGGTCCGAAAGTGGGTCACGGTCCCACAAATTAGAAATACTACATTTGTAGTGTTTTTTTAGTGCCAAAATGTAGTGAAATGTAGTTTTTCTAATTTACGGCTTAAGGACCCACTCTTAGGCCCACTTTTATATGTAACTACATTGTAGTTTTTAAGTTAGCTATCTAAAAACCTAAGTTTTATATTAATATATATTTTCTAAGATTAGATATGAATTATTTGTTAGAAAAAAAAACTACAAGATGTAGTGTAGTGCAAAGCTCTGACTATAGTGAAATAAATCTCAAGAAGAGAGAAGAGAGTAAACAAAGTTTAGCTAGAATTAATAAGATAACCCCTAAAATTATTAGGATAAATAATAACCTTAAGACTTTAGACTATTAGAAAGGATAGGCTAGTTATAGCAGCCTAGGTAATTTTAATATTAGGAGAAATCGCTTACTAAAGAAAAGGAATATGCAAATGTTATAGTATTTAATAACAATTCTAACGTATAATAGTAGGAAATATACCTTTAGGAGTATAATTACTATATAGCTAAAGAAAGGGAGGTTATAAATAAAGACAGTAAGGAGACCCTAGAATAGGAGTCTAATTTTATTAAGACTTATTTTATAGAAAACTGTCACGGCTTGTACCGCTGGGTCTGATATAAACGAAGTGAAGGCTAAGATTTACAGTCACTACTAGAAAGATACTAGCTAAGGCCTAGTATATAAAGGTTTTAATCTCTAACCTACTATATATAATATACGCTATCCTTAATAAATACCTTGCTTAATAAACACGTAGCTATCTTATAGCTAGCTAGCCTCTTTATTATTAGAGTGGCCTAAAGGTTCTCCAAAGATCCACTATTATGAACGTCCTGTCTCTGACCTCTGCGCTCCTGACAAAAACACTGCAAAGGAGGTAGATAAGACTAGCATAATAGTAAATCTAACTAGATTAAGTTAACTTATTCTAAGGTAAGTAATTAAAGCTATAGCAAGACTATAGGAAGTTAAGTATAATAGAAAATAAGCAAATATATACTTAAAAATCCCTCTTAAATTTAATAATAAAGGCAAGAGTTATTAAATTTACCTTAATTTAGGAATATTATTAATTTTAGTAAATAAGGCATGGCTAGAATAAAATAGGTTAAACGTAAAATAGGGAATATAAGAGCCTAAGCCTATGTCTAGAGTTAAGTTAGCCTTTTATATTATAGAATTAGCTACTTTTAATTTTTATATTCTAGGAATAGCATATAGAACCGAAATTGCTAGTTATTTTACAGTTATAGTAGATATAATACTAAATCTAGGACTAAAGTTATTACTTAGAACGAATTTCCTTTATAAATATAGAGTGAAGATTAATTTTATAAACCCTAAAGTGGTTTTTAGATTAGTTTATAGTATAATAGTACTAGCGGAGATTTTTTAGCTAGCTAATAAAGTACCCTATTAAAGGGTAGTTATAGTGTATATAGTGTTAATTTTACTAAAAGGAACTATATATATACTAGTTACTTAGAAGATAGTATAGGGGAATTAGGAAATAAGTGTGTACTATATGTAGTTATATTTAGAATATTTCCCTAATACTTTGTTTAATAGATCTAGCCTAGGTTAAATAATTACGTATAATCACACTAATAAAACTATTATTATTTATAAGCATAAGAAAGTTATATAACTAATAGCGGCTAGCGAAGTTAATGCTAATTATATAATTAATAATCCTTTAGTATATTATGCTTATTTTAGCAAGGACATTATAGAAAAAATAAGAGATATAGATAGGGATAGTAATAAATCTAATAAGGAGAAGGACAAGCTTAACCTAAAGAAGGTTAATGTAAGAGTGCTATTATACAGGATTTTATATCTAGAAGAAATTCCGTATATTATAAACAAATTCGGAGTGTAAGTTGCTAATATTAATTATAACGCTACAAGCGAATTTGTTTAGCTTACGGATAAATATAATATTTATTGTAATAAAGGTATTATCCCTATGCCTAAAGATTAAAAAATGCGGATTAACTTAGTTAATAAATAGTAATATTAAATAAGACTAATCTAGCTATATAGGCTAGGAGGATAGGATGTAAGTAAACTTAATAAAGTATATAATAAACTTTACCTTAAAGGGAAGATATTATATCTAGATAAGCTAGTAGTAATAGTATATCTAGTGTTTATAGTTTAGTAAGAAACTAGCTAGGAAAGGAAAGGAAGAGTTATAGTTAATATAAGACCGCTTAATAATATAGCTATGCTAGATATCTACCCCCTGCTAGACTAAAGTAATATTATAGATAATACTTATAGTAAGAAGGTTCTTTCTCTCTTTAATAGAATGGGATTTTTCTACTAACTACTAATTAAAAGAGACTACTAAGCCTATATAGTAGTAATATTAAATTAGGGTCTTAAAGCATTAAATGTAGCACTAATGGGTTTTAAAAATTCCCCCGCTTTTGCTTAATAATTTATAGATTAACTCTTTTAGAAGTATAAGCACTTTATTTGTGTTTATATTAATAATATTAAGGAACATTTAAAGTATCTTAATATTATACTTAAGATTCTTAAAGAAAACAGGATAATAATTATAGCTAAGAAGTCTTTTATTAGTTACCCCGCTATTTAATTAATTAGTTTTGTTATTAATAGTAATAGAATTATTAATATAAATAATAGGCTAAAAGCGTTTTAAAAAATAATCTTCCTAACTAACCTATTAAGTCTTAAAACCTTTATTAGAATAGCTAGATTTCTTTATAATAGAATTCTATAGTTTAACATATGGATCTAACTATTATAGGCATAGAAGATAGTATTATGAAAGGAATTCCGTAAAAAAGATAAAAAAATCACTAGGATCTTAAAACTAATATAGAAAAGGAAGATATAGTAAAAGATATTTTTGCTAATAGAGGAGAAGAAAAAGGCTTTTAAAGATATTAAAGCATTTCTAAGTAAGAAACAGACCCTATAGCACTATAATCTAAGTAAGCCACTTTTCCTTAAAATTAATACCTATAAGAAAGGATTTAGACTATATACCTTCTAATTATAAGAGGAATAGGATAGCTAAAGTATTCCTAGAAGAGATATTAAGAATAACTAGATATAGCTAATTCTATTTCTCTTAAGGGTAATATTAAGCATTAAGAAACGCTATAGCTTAACTAAGGCAGAAGTGGCTGTAATTACATAAAGCATTAGAAAGCTAAGAAAGATAGTCTAATCTAATAGCATTATAGTTAATGTTTTAACTAATTATTCCCTAGTAAAGGGGATTATTAAGTATATATTATTATTCACAATAGATTTAGATAAAGCTAATCTAAAACTAGCTAAAGTCGCGAATTACCTATTATAATTTAATCTAAAGATAATACATATACTAGGAGTGCTAAATGTTATACTAGATACGCTTTTAAGATTACTAGTAGAGGTAATATATAGGGAGGTAGCGTAGAATAGCTACTATAATAAATTAGATATAAGCGTGTATTTTATTATAAAGGAATACATTACTACTGTAATTATAGATAATAACCTTAAGGCTAGGATTATCTAGGGGTATTAGTCTAATTTAAAATTTAGCTAGATTATTATAGCTATAAGAGCGTACTAAGAAAGGTAAGCAGTAAAAAACGCTAGAATTAGACTAAAAATTCCTTTATATAGATAGGATTTACATAAGGATAGTCTATTATACTACTATAGTGAAGATAGATTTTTCTATCTCTATATTCCTATAATAGAGGTTAAATCTATACTATAATTAGTTTATAATAAACGTTAATATTTTAGAATTACTAGGATAGTAGTAAAGCTCTAATTAGTTTATTTTCCGCGTATAAGCTAATAGATTTAAGACTATATAGCCTATTATATAGTATGCTAGGAGAATGTAATTAACTATTCTAAATTACTAGGAGAATTATAACCCTTATAGTTAAAACTAATACCTTTTTATATAATTTCACTTAATTTTATTATAGATATACTAGAGGTATTATCTGCTAATATAATGTGGCAAATAGAAGGATACGTAATATATAACTTATTGTGTCTAGTGAATTGCCTTTTTAGTAAAAAAACCCTTCTAATACTAGGACATACTATATATCTAGTAGAAATCTAGGTAGAATTACTTCTTTATGCCCTATATATTATAAACTAGGGATTACTAAGGCAAATTATTAGTAATAGAGATCCTAAATTTATATCTAATATATAGAAAGAAATATTTAGGTATATAGGAGTTAGACTTCTTATAGGCATAGCGTATTACCCTTAAATAAATAGAATAGCGAAGAGGAAAAATTAAATAGTAATAATTATAATATAATATTATATAGTAATAGACCTGTTAAAAATAAGACCTATTTTTAGCCCTTTTCTAGTCAAAGGACCTTTTTATTACTAGCTTGCATTGCAAGCCTGACAGCTGCACTGCAGCTGTCAACGGTCGCGAAGGTGGCTGTCAATAGCTACGTCGCAGCTGTCAACAGCTGCGACCGACCGTGTGGATGACTAATCCAAATCAATTGTGGATTATTCAATTGCGTTGTGGCTACAAGCGTAGCCACAACTACGCCACTAGTAATTAGGTAAGCTAGGGTGACGTAAGCAGGTTACCCTACACATAGGTTACCCTATAGCTATCTTTGACAGCGATTTTCTCTTTAACTAGAGGTTGTACAAAAGTTTCACATATAGCAAATTAAAGCTAGAAGACAGGGCTTTTATTTTATGCAGGAATATTTTTTGGACCAAAAGTTGGTGCATGTGGGTTGCTAGTTTGTATGGTGGTGAGTCGATTTTTTAGATTTTACATACAAATGAATTTTGCGGAAAATCAAAAGTGGCCCTTAAGACCCTTTTAGCAGCCCGGATCCACCGATATGGTCGGTGAGTATATGAGAGGAAGAAGATCTTTTCAATCTAGCTAGATAGCTAGGCCTCTCAATCCAACAGCCGCATTGCCCGTACAACGTCACTAAAATCAATTCTATTGGTATATAAGATATCGTAAAAGTCATCTAGATTGAATTTTATTAGTTGATAACTGCCACAACCTTCCGTTGCGTTGCGTTGAATATTCAACGTGGTGGTTCTATTGGTCCCCGACCGTAGAGCTACACCTGTACAGCTGTTGCCAGCCGGCAACTAGCTCCCTACATTTCAATAAGACCTAGATATAGCGTAAATATTACTACTCCTAGCACTATAACATTAACTAAATAACACTATAGTAGTAAGTATAAGATAGGCTCCTAATAAGCTATTATATAGATTCTATCCTTTAAGTATTATTAACTTTCTCTCTCTAAATAATATAATTAACACTAGAGCTAGCATAAATAATATAGTAGTGCTATAAAAGCTATACTAGTATAAGGCTTAATTAGCTATTATAATAGCAGCTACCCTCGCTAAGATTTAGTATAATAACTGCTATAAACTAGTTAATATTAATATAGGAGATATAGTTTATTTATAATTATATAAGGGGTATAAATTACCTAGGAAGCCTAAGAAGAAATAGTTACTATAGAAGGCAAGGCTATATAAGGTACTAAAAAAGGTAAACCTATTAGCATATTAATTAGATTTCCCCCTAGATTTATAAGTCTATCTAGTAGTGTTAGCTATATAGATCTAGAAGCTAGCATAAGGAGGGGATTTATTTAGTAAGGAAGAACTAGCTTTACTACTAATTATATTTAATAATCTAGAGGAGGTAGATTACTAGGAAATTAAATAAATCTATAGTTATTATATTAAGATCTTTAAATAAAATAAGACTATAAAAGTAAAATTCCTTATCTAATAGAAGGGATTTATAGCTAAAGATAACTAATAAATAAGCAAAAGCAAAATACGAGTTAATATAGCTAAGATAGTGGAAGACTATCTTAAGAAAAACCTGATTAATTAGTGAAAAGAATATGCAAAGAAAGGTCTTAATTTGCCTATAGAATAGTAATAGTAAAGGAAGAAAGGTAATAGTAAGCTATTAGATTTAATAGGCTAGATTAAAGCTATTAGACCCTTTTATATATATTACCTTTTTACACTAACTAAAAGAGGGCCCCCTTACTTAAACCTTATATTATCCCTAAAACTACTATAAGCTTAGCGTAGTTAGATTTAGTAAGAGCGTAGTTAAATTTATTTCTAGCCTTATTTTTACTTAATAGCACTTAACTCTAAAGATAATAGTGTAAATAATAGAGAGTTCTAAAAACTATAGTATATAAAACTAAACTAGCTATAAGAAATATAGAATTATAATAACTATAAGAACTACTAAGTAAAAAACAAAACTATTATACTAGAAGTTAAATATAAGTTTTATAGATATTATGTAAATCTATATTTTAATTAAGGAGCTATACTAGATTTTATTCTCTTTAATAATAAGGTATATATATATAACTAAACAATTTACAAGCAAATAAGGGTAGCATATCTATGCATTTAAATCCTAGCTATAATAGAATAAAATCAGATGTTAGGGGAACTAATAGTTACTAACTTAGTATAGTAATAATCTATAACTAATAGGGAAAGAATTAAATATATCTAGTAAATTAATAAGCTTTTAGTAAAACTAGGGATTATAATCTATTATAAGAATATAAAGCTTTTTAAACGCTATTTAAATTAAGTAAAATAATATAATTAGCTATAAAAATATTTACACCTTATGTAATAAATTACATAATTATAGTAGTAGTAGCACTTAGATAAACTAAGAATAAGATAAGATAAGGTAAATACACTATTATAATTAGTAAAGGGGTGCGATAAAAACATTAATTAAGTAGCTAAGGTTATTTAAAAGATAGTTAAAACTAAGGAATAAGGTAATAATAATAATAATAATTATATAAGTAAAGCATTAGATTTAGATATAGAGTAAGAGAAGCGTAAATAAGCGATAAAAGAGTTAATTAAAGATAATTATATAAGAGCTATAAGGAAAGAGTAGTTAAAGCAGGTAAAAGTAAAGTTAAAAGGTAATAAATCTATTAGTATACTAAATAAAGAAAGCGTTAAGGTAGTAAGAGTTAATCTAATATAGTTAAGGGTAAAATCTCCTAAATTAGAATTAGAATTACCTAAACTAGGATTAGAACCTAAACTTAATAAGGATAGTAATTTTAAAAGCAAAAATAATAAGAATATTAATAAGATACCTATAGAATTTCTTATTAGACTATTATAGGTTTATATGTAAATAGTAAAGCTTAACTTTAAACTATTATATCTTAGATTTAGAAAGCTAGGATCTAGAATTAACACTTAAATGCTAATACCTAATATTAGCGTAGTAGTATATAAGAGAGTAAGGGAGGAGTTTAATACTATATATAAAGGAAAAAGCATTAAAGAAGTTAACTTTAGTAAATTTAAATATACTATATTAGGTTATAAAAATAGTGATTAGGATATTAAATATATAATCTAGGCTTACACGCATAAATTTGCCCTTAAAGGGGCTACTATAGTATTTAGTAAATTAGAAGTTAACTTAAAGGATATATATTTTATATTATAGTAAAACATAGTTATATAAATTTTTACTATATTTAAAGAATAGAAGGCTATATTAATTATAAAGTAAGTAGTAGTAAAATAAGTAAGAAAGAAAGTACTTTAGACTATAGTTAATCTAATAGAGTGTGAAGTAACTAGAAGAGCAAAGAATTAGGTAAAAATAGTAGTAGTGGCTTTCTATAATAGTGTGATAGTTAAATGTAAATAGTAAATAGCCACTTATAATAGTATATTGTCTTTGCCACCGCAAGCTAACCTTTTAGCTCTTTATTTTACGGATAAATATAGCGTAGTAAATGCTATAATTATAAGTATATTAGCTAGCATTAGATAGGTAAATTTACTTTATATTAGTATAGAAAAGGAGTTAGTGTAAAGATTATCTAAATCTAAATAAGATAAAGAGAGAATTTAATAGTATAAGAAAAGTAAGATTAATAACTTAGTTAATTAAGTTAATAATGTTATTAATTAAGTTAGTAAAGTTAAAAAGGACTTTAATATAATTAAGGAGTAAGTAAAGATAGCGTATATAGTTACTAAAGATATAGTAAAGGATGTTTATAATTTAGCGAAATTAATAGAAAAGGAGTTAGAAAGCTTCTAGAATAAGTTTAAATAAATTATAGATATGTTAATAGCCTAGAAAGAGAAGATCTTAAACTTTAAGTTAGGTAAAATATTAATTAATATTAATAAATAACTTAAGACTTTAAAATAAGATATAGTTAAGAGGACTAAATTTAAAAAGAAAATAGCAGAATTAGCATCTATAGTAATAGGAATATTAAAAGAAATATAAGCTTAGGATATAAAGATTAAGAACCTTATAAATAAGTAAAAAAGGTTTAAGGAGAATAGTAAGAAAATAAATTTAGCTTTAGTAAGGCTAATTCTAGTAATTAAAACCCTAGAAACACAAAATTAAGCAACCCTAGCTCTAGAGACACTAGCGCGGACACTAGTTCTAGTAACACTATTTTTAGGTAAAACTAATAAGTATTAAGGCAAATTACATTAGGGAACACTAAAAATAGGCAATAAGTAACCTTATAGTAGGATAGGACCTCTAGTAACACTAAGTAAGAAGCCTAAATTACTAGGAAAGCCTAGTCTAAAGATAGCTTAGATAGATATTTAATAAATAATACTAGATATCCTTATAGTATAGGAAATAAGTGAAATATCACTAGTATTATTAGGAAAAAAGACAATAAGGATATTAAGATAAATATTACTTATTATACGCATGTTAATCACTAAGGTAACTAAGCTATAAATTAAGGAGGATAAATTTACTAGATTACTAGATTAAAGGAATAAATTTAGATATTACAGTATAGAGTTAGAATATAGTATATAGTAAGATAGGAAGTTAGGATTTAAACTAAGTATAAGATTAGAAGGGATAAGGGAATAAAGGAATTTAATATTTTACTAAAAGGAAATAATAAAATATAATAAAGATTAGGTGCTTAATATTAGATAGAAAGAATACATTATATAATATAATAATTTATAAGTATAAGAGAGGAATTATAATTATAGTAAGGGATATGCTAAGTCTGTTTTTTCCTTTGTGTAAATTTAATAGAAGTTTTTTTAACAAGCTTAGCTAGATAGAGGCTAAATTTAGTTATAGTTTAAGTAATAATAACTAGGATAGTTATCTTTTTAGCGCGCCTAGCACTTACTACGTAGCGGAACGCAAGGGTGGCTAATATAAGGCTAGATTTAGACTTTGCTAGAATAGAATTAACTTACTTCTAATATCTTACTATACCCCTAATAGTAGCTTATATAAGTAAACTTAGTATAACTTTACGATCGCAAATCCGTTAGCCCCTCTGACTGATTCGCCCCCTATCGTGCCAAACCAGCACGTAACACCTACTATTAAGTTAAAGGGGAAAACCCTAAACTAGGATAAAAAACCCCCTTATATTTATATTTAGTCTAGCGCTAGCCCTATAATAGGTCTATACTACTTAGTATATAGCTTATTATAAGTGTTTATTACTAGCTTATACTAGCCTTATCCTAATATAAAGAAAAAGAAAAAGAAAAAAGTATAAAAAAAAGTATTTCTAGGTTTTTTCTAGCTTTATTCTAGTATAATAGTAAGCCTATCCTAAGTCTCTTTACCTTTACTTAGGGTAGTATTATTCTAGGTTTATAGTATTAATTTACTTCTGTTAAAAATACATAAGGCTTTGTAATCCTAGGTGCAGATGGATCGGTCCACTCTTTTGAATTCAACAACTTCTTATTTACTTTTTATACTAACTCTTTTATAGCCTTACTTTTTAGCTAGTTCTAGCCTAGTCTTACCTTATTTATCTAGTAAAGTATAAGTACTTATTTTTATTTAGTTATTTTAGAGGGAGAGTGGTTTTAGCCTAGGGCTAAAATAGTCCTATACCTGAGCTAGTCTTATATTATCAGATTTATTAGTCCTATTATACTTATTTTTTTAACTAAGTTATCTAATTTATTCCCTCCCCCCCCTTAATAAGTATAAAAGAAAGCTCTCTCTCCCTTAAGGTCTTAGTTTTTTTCCTTTTTTTATATTAAACTTCTTATAGATCTTTCTCTTTTCCCTAGACTATTTAGGGCTATTCTAGGCTAGATTTAAGTTAATTACTAATATTTATTATAGGTAAGAAGAAAATCTAGTATAATATCTATAGAGCTTATAAGTATTTTAGTATTACTACTTTTCTAGCTTTAACTTACCTAGGAAACTATAGAGTATAAGGGTTTTCTAAAGAAAACTATAACTACTAAGTAGTATAAGTAAGTTAAAGAAAAGGGTATTTTTATAAGTTATATTTATTGAAATGTAGGGAGCTAGTTGCCGGCTGGCAACAGCTGTACAGGTGTAGCTCTACGGTCAGGGACCAATAGAACCACCACGTTGAATATTCAACGCAACGCAACGGAAGGTTGTGGCAGTTATCAACTAATAAAATTCAATCTAGATGACTTTTACGATATCTTATATACCAATAGAATTGATTTTAGTGACGTTGTACAGGCAATGCGGCTGTTGGATTAAGAGGCCTAGCTATCTAGCTAGATTAAAAAGATTTTCTTCCTCTCATATACCCACTAACCATATCGGTGGATCTGAGCTGCCAAAAGGGTCTTAAGGGCCACTTTTGATTTTCCGCAAAATTCATTTGTATATAAAATCCAAAAAATCGACTCACCACCATACAAACTAGCAACCCATATGCACTAACTTTTAGTCCAAAAAATATTCCTGCATAAAATAAAAGCCCTATCTTTAAGCTTTAATTTGCTATATGCAAGACTTTTGTACGACCTCTAGTTAAAGAGAAAATCGCTGTCAAAGATAGCTATAGGGTAACCTATGTGTAGGGTAAGCTGCTTACGTCACCCTAGCTTACCTAATTACTAGTGGCGCTGTGGTTGTGGCTACGCTTGCAGCCACAACGCAATTGAATAATCCACAATTGATTTGGATTAGTCATCCACACGGTCGGTCGCAGCTGTTGACAGCTGCGACGTAGCTATTGATAGCCACCTTCGCGACCGTTGACAGCTGCAGTGTAGCTGTCAGGCTTGCAATGCAAGCTAGTAATAAAAAGGTCCTTTGACTAGAAAGGGCTAAAAATAGGTCTTATTTTTAACAATATTTACTTCTATACTAGGCTTATTTTACTACTAATTTACACTAGCTTAGGGACTTAAAAGATATCTAGTGTATCTCCTATAAATCCCACTTAGTTTAGGATTCTAGGTATTAGTGCTATATTATTATTAGTAAGTCTATCCTATTCTAGCTTAGTAGTGGCGCTAACTTACTAGGTAAGGGTAGCTACTAATATATATTTTAACTATTAGGGTTAAAATTATTAATATAATAAGGTAATAGTTACCTCTCTTCTAGTTTAGGTCTATAGCTAATTTACCTAATAGCTAAATTTATCTAGCTAGTAAAATAAGCACTAGTAGCTAGTTAAGACCTAGGCTTCTATAGTTACTAAGGGTAGTATAAGTGGCTTTAATCTAGTCTAGTAGTAGTTTTATACTAGAACTAATATCTTATTTAAGTCCTAGATAGCTTCTGTCACGGCTTGTACCGCAGGGTCTAATATAAACGAAGTGAAGGCTAAGATTCGCAGTCGCCACTAGAAAGATGCTAGCTAGGGCCTAGTGCATAAAGGTTTTAATCTCTAACCTGCTATATATAATATACGCAGTCTGTCAGGAGCGCAGAGGTCGGAGCTAGCCTCTTTGTCATCAGAGCGGCCCGAAGGTTCTCCGAAGATCCACTATCATGAACGTCCTGTCTCCGACCTCTGCGCTCCTAACACAGTCCTTAATAATTACCTTGCTTAACAAACACGTGGCTATCTTGTAGCTAGCTAGCCTCTTTATTATTAGAGTAGCCTAAAGGTTCTCTAAAGATCCACTATTATAAACATCCTATTTTTAACCTCTATGCTCCTAATATAATACCCCCCTAATATATAATTAACCTTAATTATAAAAAGAGCTACTTGCTTAGGGCGTAAATACTATAATAGAGCTTATAAAGAAAATAAGATAAAGAACCTTATATCTAGATATACAGATAAAATAATAATAATAATAATACTACTAATTATAAATAACCCCCTTTATTATAGGTAATAATATCTAAATAGCAGCCTATATATAGCTTTAATATAGCAAAACAAATATTATTACCTATTATATAGCTAGACTAAAAAAAATAGATAACCTATGTTGATTTTTATAATTAGTTTAAATAAATAGGGTACCTAATTATTAGTTACACTAAGGGTCGTTACACTAGTGCACAAAGGGTTTAATTTAATAAGGTTAATAATAGTTAATAGCTAAGAGAGAGAAGAGAAAAGAGAGAAGGAGAGAAATCTAGCTAGGAGAGAAAAGGGGAAAAGTGAGTCTATAGTGCGGAGCTACTGCGAGCGGTATAGGGTTGCATGTGGTGTAGCTAATCGCATTATATGTATCCCTTTTAGTAAACCTACCCTTAGCTATAGTTAGACTAACTATTATCTAAAGGTCTAAAGGAAGCTATACTAGTAGTCTCTCTTTTTCCTTATAGCTAAAGGAGCCTAAAAACATAATAAAAATTAAATTAAAGGAAAATGCATATAAGTAAATCCCTTTATAAGAATCTATAGCTCTAACTAGCTAGCGTGGCCTTGGTTATTCTAATTAACCTAGCTACCTTAATCTATACTTACTAACCTATTATCTTAGTTCTCCCCTTCACCTAACCTTATAGGTCTTTTAACCTAGCCTTCTATATAAATTGTTAATTTATTTAAATTAATTAAGGTTAAAAGGATTAAATTTAGCAATGCCTTTATTATTATATTAGCTAGATTATTACCACTATTAATCCACCTAACCTTATAGATCTCCTTTCTCTTATATAACTATTAAAAGGCTATAATATTAATTATTAGCTATTTCTCTTTTATTATACCTAGCTTTATAAGGTATTTATATAGTAAGAAGGAGTTAGTATAGAGAATTATTAGGATTTAAGGTATCTTTAATTAGTCTATAGTTAGGTAAAGAGTTATAGATATTACGTATATAATATTAGCGCCTTAAACTATACAATATAGCTTAAATATAAGTACGCTATAAGTTATACGCTTGCTTTTTATAGAGCTATATATAATAATATTGCCTTTTAAGGTAAAGGTATTATTATCCTTTATTACCTTATTACTAATTATAATTATATACCTAATCTATAAGCTAAGGTCTTTATTATTAGTAAGAGACTTATCTATAAATACAAAGAGCTTTGCCTCTTTAAGAGTTAAGAGAATATACTAGAATCCCTACTACTAATGCTTAATTTATTACTTAAGGTATTTATTAAGTTATAAGATATTATTAGTAAAGGGTTCTTAGTGTTATATAGTAATAAAAAGATTATAGGATACCTCTAGCTAGTATATAGTTATAATATAGCTTCCTTAGGCTTATTACTCTATATAATCCTACTTTACTATTAGTAATTAGGGATTAACTTCCTTAATCTTCTAACTCTAACCCTTTTAGGTTAGGGTTAGTAAGTTATTAGCGTTTTAGGTTAGGATATAGCTATTAAAGATAAGGGTATTTGTAATTATTAGGCATTGTTTTTCTTTTACTATAAACTTTACCTTTTAAAGCTCTTTTTCTTCCTTATTAAAGAACTTATTATTACTAAGACTAAGGGTATTATCTATTTGCATTCCTATAATACTAAAGAGGTTCTTATTATTTAGAGTTATAATAAGTAAGTAAGGATTATAGGTTAAAGTTATTATATTAAGATTATCCCTATAATAATAAAAGTATATTACTTACTAGTAAGTTCTAGCCTTTATAATCCTATAAAGAGGCTTAATTACCTCTATTACTATGCCTTCTAGAAAGAGGTATATAATTTACTTAGGTAACCTTATAATAATTAGCCTCTTTAGCGTTATATATAACTAAATATAGGCCTATGTAATATTATAAATCTAAAGGTAAATCCCTTTTTGCTTTAATAATAGAGTAATAGCTATAATTAGCTATTAACTTACTTACTATATTATTAGTAATTATATTAGAATAGACTCTTTGCCTTTATTACTATAGCCTTATATAATAAGGTAAGACTTCTTATATAGTAATTTTATTCCCTTGCCTTTAATCTCTCTAACTATATAAGAATTAAAGATCCTATAGCCTTTATATTTTACTAAGTTAAAGCTTATAAATCTAAATATATTATAAGCCTATAAGGCATTAATTTTAGCCTAGTTAGATTACTTAAAGTGCTTACTTAGGGTTATAATCTTTCCTTCTTAGTAAAGTTAAAGAGTAAGGTTTTAATTAGCCTTTTTCTTTACTATAAGGAATACTATATTTAGTATTTCTCTAGCTATAATCTCTTTAATTAATACTTTCTCTTAGTCTTTATTAATAAGTATAAAAGGTTTTATAAGTCTAATAGCTTCCTTAGGATTATAAGCCCTAGCCCTAATAGCCTTTGCTTTTACTATATTAAGGCTATTAGCTTTATAGCTTCCTATAGGGGCTACTTTTATAGCCTTAAGATTAGCTATAAGGTCTTTAACTCTATAGTTTTCTATAGAGATTACTTTAGCTTTATAAGCCTTTATAAGCTTTTCTATACCCTTATTAATATAAAATTAAATAGTAAGGTTTTTCCTTAGCCTCCCTTACTTTCTCTTTACTAGGGGCACTTCTTTTTCTTTTACTTTTACCCTTATACCCTTTATTAGCCTATCTCCTAGGCCCTCTAGTAGCTTATCTCCCTTAGCTACTCTTATCTCCCCCTAAAGGTTCTTTTTTTTATAGGGGGTCTTTAGGGTAAGTATACCTTCCTTAGGGTCTTAGGGCTTTACCTCCTTATCTTCCCTATACTATAGGTCCTTATAGTATAGCTTTATTACTATAGAGTAAAACTTAGCTAGGCTATAAGGTATCTTAACTATATAAGTCTCTTTATTAGTTATAAGTAGCTTATAAGGGCTATGCTATTTACCTTTTTCTCTTTATATATATATATTAGCCTATAGTAATAGCTAATATATTAGTAATATATTAGGGCTATTCTAAGCGCTAAGGGCATTATAAACCTACCTCTTAGCTAGGTAATAGTAGACTTTATTAGTTACTTTCTAAATTACTTTAGCTTATTAAATAATAAAGATACTTAGTAATAACTTATCTATTATTTATAGGTAGGCTTTAAAGACTAGTAGTATAAGTATAAGGCTATTTAAACTTACTAAGTTATTAATAGCTTTAATAGCTATTTAAAGCTATTACTTAGGTATTATCTCCTTCCTAATTAAATCTATAATAATATTATAAGCCTAGTGAAGAGGTTTATAGTATCTTTTAACTTTTCTAATGCTATTATAGGCTTTAATAGGTATCTTATTAATCTTAATTAATATTAAGTAAGTATAATGCTTAAATTTAGCTATAGTAAAGTTATTACTAGTATTATAAATAATTTAATCTAAGGGGCCTAGATAGGTATTTATCTAGTACTCCCTAATTATATCCTAAATATTATAAGCTTTTTACTTCCTAGGGTTAAGGAATTAGGCTACTTAGAATAAGGTTACTAAATTAATAATATAAAGGACTAGTTAGCTATTAATTTACATAATATTAATATTAATCTTATAGTTAAAGTTATAGTTATCTTTAATTAAGAATTTAAATTAGCTAGGAGCTTTTCTATTTATTTAATAATAGTAGTAGACTTTAGTTAGTTTCTTAATTATATAGCGTTTAATATTATAACTAGCTTATTAAAAAATCTTTATAAGCTATTAAATTAAGGGATAACTAAATCTTTAGTAAAGTTAATATATTTCTCTTTTTAAAAGATAGAAAGTAGCTATTTCTCTTGCCTCTAGGAGCTACTAAGGATATCCCTATTTACGCATAATAGGCATAGTCTTATTATCCTAAATTAGCATATTAGTAAGATTATTAACTTTAACCTTTATAATATCTATATTAGTAAGTAAAAAAAGGAAAGGTATAGTAGTATTAAGAATATAGAAGTTGATTTAGCTAAGCTTTATTAGTATGTAAATAATACTATATATAATTACTAATCTAGCACTAAAGTTAATAACTTCTAGGTTATAGGGTTTGATTTTTAATAAAGGTATTAATCTTAATAAGGCTTTAGCTTATACTAGGCTAGTAGTTAACTATCCTAAAGCACTTATATCTAGTATTATTCCTCTAAAGACCTCTTTAGAATAGCATTCTTTAGATATATAATAAATTAAGTAATCCTTATTAGAAGCCTCTTTAAGGTATAGTTCTTATTTAAGTAAGGCATATTAAAAGGCTTAATTTTTAAGTGTTATAAGTATATTAATATTATCTATTATTAGTAATCCTAAATAGAAGAATTAAGTAATACTAAGATATACCTTTAATAGTAATTTCTCTTTAATATTATTATTATTATTATCTTAGGCCTAGGTATAAGTCTTAAGTTAAGACTCCTAGGCTTTTACTTCCTTTATCTTAGTATTATTATTACCTTTAAATATAGTAAGGAATACTTAGAACTTCCTTTCTAAAGGAGGTAAGTAATAATTCTTACTAGCTTACTACCTCTCTTTCTTTTTCTAATACTTAGTATTAGTATAATTTAATAACTAGTAGTTATTCTTACTATAGATAAAGTATTACTTAGGTTACCTAGAGTTACTAGAATAACCTTCTTTTCCTTAGTCTCTCTAATTATATTAGCTATATTTATAATCTATAAACATTACCTCTAATAAGTCTTTATCTTAATACTAGTAGTATTAGGTACTTCTTATACTACTTTTTATAATTATAATTAACTTATAAAGGTCCCTAGTAAGGTTCTTAAAGCCTAGGGTATATATATACTTTACTATCTAATATTCTAAAATACTAGAGACTATATTTAAGGTTTACTTATAGAGCTCTATATTTACTATATTAGAAGGGTATAGTTCTTTATAGACTTTCTTTAGAGTAGTTAATAGGATCTTAAGGCACTTAAGCTTACTTTTCTTAGGGTTCTAAGTAATAATATTCTTAAGGGTTATATTACTTTATTTATATTAGTAAAACTATTAGTTACTTTTAGTCTTAAAGTAAAAATAGATATTAGTAATTATCCCTTTATAAGAAAGGCCCTTACTAGATAAGTAATTAAGGAAATATTATTTAGTGTCTCCTATTAGTATAATAAGGAAAGCTTTACTAAAGTAAGATCTAGGGAGGTTAATCTAATTATATTTACTCTTAAAGAGTATAATCTTAGGTAAGAGGAAATTATATAGCTTCTTACTATAATAGTTACTAACCTTATATATTTTTATAAGTTTAAAGATTTTCTTTATAATTTACTTATCTAAAGGAGGGTAATAATAAGTAAGTTACTAAGATTAAGTATATTAATTATTCTTAAAGTCTTAGAATAGTTAAGATTATTATAAGGGTTCTTATAGGGATTATAAGTACTATTCCTATTAGTATTAAGGAGTAATAAAATAAATAGGGTAAATCTTTAGGGTAATAACCTCTAGGGGTTATATTTAAGGTAGCTTAGGAGATTATAACCCCTTTTTTAACTATAGTGTTTTTATTTCTTCTTAAAGCACTTATTTTAATATAGTAGTAATTAGAATTCTAGGGCCTTAATGTCACGGCTTGTACCGCTGGGTCTGATATAAACGAAGTGAAGGCTAAGATTCGCAGTCGCCACTAGAAAGATGCTAGCTAGGGCCTAGTGCATAAAGGTTTTAATCTCTAACCTACTATATATAATATACGCTATCCTTAATAAATACCCCGCTTAATAAACACATAGCTATCTTATAGCTAGCTAGCCTCTCTATTATTAGAGCGGCCTAAAGGTTCTCTAAAGATTTACTATTATAAACATCCTATCTCTATCCTCTACGCTCCTAATATAATACCCCCCTAATATATAATTAACCTTAATTATAAAAAGAGCTACTTACTTAGGGTGTGGACACTATAATAGAGCTTGTAAAGAAAACAAGATAAGGAACCTTATATCTAAATATATAGGTAAAAATAATAATAATAATGCTACTAATTATAAATAACCCCCCCTATTATAGGTAGTAATGTCTAAATAGTAGCCTATATATAGCTTTAATATAGTAAAACAAATATTATTACCTATTATATAGCTAGACTAAAAAAAATTGATAACCTATGTTAATTTTTATAATTAGTTTAAATAAATAGGGTACTTAATACTATAGTTTTAAATAGTCTAACTAGAGGGCTTATATTATAGTTGCTATAAGTTCGTAGCTATTAGGCATATATATAAGTAGTAGAGCTAATGGTTGTTATTATGATTTATAGATTACTCACTCGCAGTGCGTTAGATTACTTAAGGGGTCTAGGGTTAATATAAAAGAGACTAATTTTCTCCCCCTTCTACACACTTCCTTTCTCTTATAATATCCCTTAACCTTATAAGTTACCCCTACTAGCTAAGCAGTAGCTCTCTTACTACTATTATATAGTAGTTACTAACCTTCTTTAGTCTCTAATTATTATTATTACCTGCTATTATTTATCTATCCTTTATCTTTATCTAGATTATTAGTTTATTCCCTTTTAAATATAATTTCTTTATTTAGTTTATTATAGCTAACTTATAGCTAGTTAACTATATCTAATACTTATATTAGGACTCTGCCTTCTCTAGTAGCTCTAGAAGGTTAAGCTACTAGAAAGTCTTCTAAGAAATCTCCTACTAAGTCTCCTTAAAAGCGCTTAGCTTCTAAAATCTTAATATAAGTTTACTATATCCTTATAGTATATCTATGACTAACTTACTACTAGTGAAATAATAGGAAAGAAAATTCTACATATACGCTACTCCTAGTGAGTAGTAATGTAAAATATCCTACTAAAAAATAGTAGCTATAATATTCCTAAATATCTTATTAATAAAAAGACCTTCCCTATAGAATATAATAAATCTATAAGTATAACTTCTTTACTTACTTACTGCTTTTATATTACTAATATCTAATAGGCTACTTAATAAAATATGCTTATTACTTCTATAATAACAAAAACTACATTATAGTATGTCTCTCTTATCTAGAAACTACTTACTTATTACTAACACACTGCTAGTACCTAGCTTAAATTACGTAGCTTTATAATAGGCTATTTAAACTTATTAAAGCTACTCCTAAAGGTAGCTATTACTATTAGGATAAAGTAAGTATAATTCTACTACCTAGACACTAAATTACTACTAACTTGCTACTAGTTTATTATAAAAGCAAAGAAAAAGCTATAGAATACTATCCTATCTTATAAAAATTCTAATAAGTATAGACACGTTTATTATGCTTATATAACTACTAATACTACTTATAAAGTAGAATATAATAAACGCACTGTAATAGCGCTGCTAAGTAATACTATAAACCTTAAGATATAGATTAATATTTTAAACTCTCTTTACTTTATAGCCTAGAATATCCTAATAGTAAGCTTTCTTAATATATATAGCTAATGCTTAACTAACTTACTAGTAGTTTATACCTAATACTACTAATCTGCTTACTTGCGTTAGTCCTATTAAGCTTCCTAGTAAACTTTAGGTCTATATATATAAAGAGAGGGATTCTAATAATAAAGATACTCCTAGGGCCTTTACCCCCTTAGCTACTATAGCTACTATTATTACTAAGGAACTAGCGGTTACTATAGCTAACTCTATTATAGAGGAGTAGGTGCTTAGTAGCTACGTAATAGATTAAGTAATTTAACTTTATTTTCTAACTTCCTACTATATTAACTTATAAACTATAACTACTTTATAATAACCTTATATTAACTTATAAATTATAAGTACTTTATAATAACCTTATATTAACTTACAAATTATAAGTACTTTATAATAACCTTGCTATTTAACTATTACTTATAATCTTTCATAATATCCCTTATTATAAAATCCCTCTTTAGCACCTATAAGTTTTCTAATATATTATAGCCTTTTTACTTAACTAGATATTTATGTTATCTCCTGTTATAGTAATGTAAAATAATTCTCTTAACTTTAAACTCCTATTTATTATCTTTAAGGTTATCTTATAATAAGGACATATCTTTTACGTTAGTTAGGTCCCCTTTAAAAGGCTTAAGACTAGTAATATTAAATACATTATATAAATAAGTCCTAGGTAATAACCTTAATTAATACGCTAATCCATGACTCCTAATTGCCTTTTTAATCTTATAGGGGCCTAGGTACTTTATAGCTAGCTTTCTACTAGGTTATCTTAGGTTAATATTCTTTATTAATAATAAAATATAATTACTAACTTTAAACCTTATTAGAGTTCTTTTCTAATTATAATATTTCTTATACTAAGTCTATAAGTCACTTAAAAGCTATTTAATTATAGTGTGATTTTCTCTTAGCGCTAAGACTTTACTTTTAGCTTAATTATTCACTAAAGGGATATCTATAACTACTTATTACAAACCTCTAGGATTATAACCTTATAATGCCTCCGCTAGTGTGTAGCTATACGTTATGTGATTACTTGTGTTATACGCAAATTACACTAATAATAAGTTATCTGCCTAATTAGTCTATTTAGCATAAGTAAAAGCCCTTAAATAATGCTCTAAAACTTGGTTTAGACGTTTTATTTAGCTATCTATTTAGGGATAAAAAGCAATGCTTAATAGCCACTTAGTTATAAGAAGGTAACAGAAAGTTATCTAGAAATCACTAGTAAATATAAAACCTTAGTCTATTATAATACCTTCTAGAGCTCTATAGTCTCTAAAAACATATTCTAAGAACATAGTTACTAGCCTATTGCTAGTTAGTTATGTTAAAATAGGAATATAAATACTATATTTTATGAAATAGTTAATAATAACTAAAATTATATTATAAGTCTAGTTTAAGTCTTTTACTAGTGGAAGCCTAGTAATAAAATCTATTAATAATTCTTAAAAAGGGCAATTAGGCACTAGTAGCGTAGCTAGCTTACTATATAGTTTGTAATACCTTGGTTTTAAAGTCTAATAACTTATGTAAGTGCTAATATATACCTTTGTATCTTTCTTTATTATTAGCTAATAGTATTAGTTTATAACTTAATAAAGAGTCTTACTTACTCCTTAATGCCTAGTAGTAGGGTTATTATAGGTTAGTAGTAAAATTTCTTTTCTTATTCCCTAAGGGATAAAAACATAATTCTTAAATATTAATAGCTTAGAGGGTCCTATAGACTATATTTATAACGCTACTAAATTGCCGCTTTTAAGCAACTTCTTTTAACCTATAGTAAAGTTATTACCTTACTACGCTTTATATAATAAGACTTAAATTAGGGCTTCTAATTCTAAGCTTCTTTCTAGAAAGCTAGAGTTAAACTTAAAAGAGGTTCTTTAGATAGATTAGATCCTAGCTATAATATCTCTATAAGTGATTAGTTTGCTAGATGCCTCTAGTCTTATAGGGGAATAGATAAGTAATAGTTTTAAGGGGCGCCCTTGCTGCTTACTAGTAACTACCTATGCTAGTTTACCCCTTTTAGTAATAGCTAGTCTAATAGGAAAATTAAAATAGCTAAGCAATAAATGTAATATAGACTAGGTGCTAGTAGTACTACTATAGCTACCTTATTACTTGCTAAAAAAAGTATTAAATAACCCTACTAATATACCTCTTCTAAGCGTATTTAGATTATTAGGCTCCTTAAAAATATAGTTAAGTTACGATTTTTTAAAACCCTAGATATTAATAGTATTATTATAGTGTCTTTATAACTAACTATTAGTTACACTAAATAATGTTTTTATAAAACCTATAGCGCTAGTAGTATTACTATAGTGTTCCTATTGCTTAGTATCTATAAATTTAGATAAAAAGGTAGGGAGCTATATAGTTACTGCTTTTGCTTTCCTTATCTTACTTATAAAATCTAGTTTTCTTAATAGGGGATTAGTAGGATTTAATTTCCCTGTATAATATATAATCTTAAAGTTAAACAGATAAAGCTTATTAAGCGTAGTTACTTACCTGCTAGTAAGCTTAGGCTTTATAGCTAGGTACTTATAGTTTAAATAGTCTGTAATAACCTTAATTATATAAGCTAAGTAGGTAAGGTAATGTCTCTAGGCCTAAAAAGCCTCTTAAATAGCTAATAATTCGCTATTAGGTGTTATATAGCGTAATTTAGTGTTAGTTATTTTCCTTAACATAAACGTAACTAAGTGCTAGTGACCTAGCACTAACATTATAAGTATAGCCCTAATTACATATCTAGATGCATTTGTCTTCACTCTAAGATATATAAGTGAATTAAAATGCACTAAAATTATCGCTTCTTAAAATCTTTACTAAAGTTCTCTAAACGCTACTAACTTATAGGGTTCTAGGTTAAACGTTACTAGTTACTTCCCTCTAAGGTAATTTATTAATAGAATAATAACTTTACTATACTATTTAATAAAATAGCAATAAAATCCGGTGAAACTAATAAATAACTAAATATTAAATACGCTACGTAGTATTAGCTATATTGCAATTGCTTTAACCCTTGCTAGATCTATTACAATACCTCTTAGCAATATCTTAAAGCCTAAGAATTTAACCTCTATAACCAAAAATTAACACTTTATAAGGTTAATAAAAAGGCTTATATCTCTAAGCCTACGTAGGATTTATTTAATATAATCTATACGCTCCTTAACTACGCTACTATATATTAGCGTGTTATCTAGGTAAATAATATAGGTCTTATTAATAAGACCTTTAAGTGTATTATTAATATACTCCTAAAAAGTCGCTAGTGTGTTAACTAGTCTAAATAGTATAATAAGATATTTAAAGTGGCTATAGTAATAATAGAAAGCTATCTTTTACTTATTACCTAAGCGAATATATAGCTAGTGGTATGTATCTTTAAGATTAAGGACTATGAAAATAACTACGCCTGCTAATTCATTAACAATTTTAGTAATAAGAGGTAAAGGGGCCTTATCCTTAATTATAATCTTATTTAAGCCCCTATAATCTATGTAAAGCCTTAATTTTCCTCCTTTCTTTAGAATAAATAAAATTAGAGCTTTAGCTAGGCTAACTAATCTTCTAATCTACCCTTTAAGCTATACACTTATAAGGTACTCCCTAAGAACTTATAGCTCTCTCTTAGCTAAATTATATATAGGCCCCTAAGGTAGTGTTTTCCCTTCTTCTAATTTAATTATATAAGTGTAACCTCCTAGTTTAGGAAGCTTACCTACTAGCTCTTTAGAAAAAATATCTATAAACTCCTTATATTTATCTAGAATTATTAGTGTAGGATGCTTAGTACTCTTGCCTTAATTTAACATAGCTTCTTCACTGCTTATGTTTCCTAAAATTAGTATAATTATAATACCTTGCTTTTTTTACTATAAGTAAGCGTATTCTAGTAATATTATAGTGTCTTTGCTATTTATTTATCCTTCTATTATTACTAAGTTCTCTAATTAACCTTTATCCCTTTCTTTTAGAACTATTAGCTTAATATTTATTACTCTAAATAATAATATAACTACTACTAGTTTTTTCTCCTTATATATTCGCCGCTTTCTATAAGTAAAGGAGAGATGCTCTTTAGTTACTAGATACCTCTAGAATCCCTACTCCTAATATATAATTATAGGTAAGTATTCTTTAATCTAGTTTATACCTAGTATTATCCCTTCTCCTATATTAGTAATATAGTAGCTAACTTAGTAAAACTTTATAAATCCTATACTATCTTTTACTTTTATTAATTTTTATAAAATTCCTTAATATAGAATTACTTTTTAGCTTATACTCTCTAGTATCTAGTCTAATTATATTACACTCTTCTAATCCTTTTTTATTAATAATTTAGGATAAATTATTAAAAACTATATACCTGTGTTAAACAGCGCTTGTATAGCTAACCACTAGTTATCTTATTGTAGAGATACCTGTATTCTTATTTTATTATTTATAAGGTATTTCACAGCGAGATTGCATTCCTAGGTCTATACTAATTAAACTAGTATTGTGTTAGGAGATATAGCTTTGTTGCTGCTTTTATTATATTTCTCTATTATATACTTATTGCTTTTATAGGTAGAATAGTCTAGTGCCTAATAAGTTAGTATAGTATATCTAGGCTTTCTATATTTAAAGCACACTAGGGATGATTTTTTTCCTTTAATCCCTACTTTATTACTACACCCTATCTATAGGTAATATAGAGTATTGCCTTTTCTTTTTATAGTCTTAACTTTTTTTATTACTTTAGCCTAAATTTATTATAACCTCTGCTTTCTTGCCCTAGCCTTATAACTAGCTCTATAATATTAGAAACTCTTAGCTAATTATTTGCTTCCTTATAGCGCTATTTAAGCTATTTAGAAAGATAGTAATTCTTAGGCGTATAGGAATTACCTTAGGTAATTTGGCTTTTACCTTAGTCTAAGCTCTTATAAAGGCTTAAAATAATTAGTTATTCCTTTACCTAAGATTTAGTAAAGTTCTTATTGCTTCTAAGTACCTTATATTCTTATCTATTATTCTAGTCTTTAGCTAATTAAGAAAACCTATCTATGTGAGTAACGCGTAATCTACGTGCCTATCTATAGCTATATAATATATTTATTATTGCTTTGCATTATTAGCTAGGCAGCTGCCTGCATACACTACCTTAGTTATGTTATTCCTAAAGGTATAATAGTCTAATTTAAATAACACGTTTAAATCTACTAGGAAATTCTAGAGGTTCTTATATATATCCCCTTTATATATAGGTATTTTTATCTGCATTTTAATAAGACTACTTCGCTATATAATTACTACTAAATTACTATAAACTACTAGTAAAACTATAGTTAAAGTTTAAGGGGTAATTATAGGTCCCTAAGGAGGTCTAGCTAATAATAAATTTACCTTAATCTCCTTAATTTATACCTTAATTTGCAGAATCTCCTGTCTTCTTTATGCACGCAGTAGCTTAGCTTATATAACCTTATAGTGTCTCTATAACGCTCTATTATTATTATCCGCATTACCTGCGCCTTTATCTAGATTAGGGACTAGTGGTGTTTCTTATACCCTATTATTATCTATTATTCTAGACTATAGGGGTTCTCTGTCCTATAACTAATTATCTATACCTTTATTATTATAAGGTGCTAGCGTATTTTATGTAAACCTTTGTAGCGTTAGCTATATAATAATCTAGCTAATAGTTTGTTTCTCTTAAAGGTTTAGAGATTAATTTATCATAGCTTATACCACTAGGTCTAATATAAATAAAGTAAAGGCTAAGATTTATAGTTACTACTAGAAAGATACTAGCTAGGGCCTAGTGTATAAAGGTTTTAATCTCTAACCTACTATATATAATATGCGCTATTCTTAATAAATACCTCACTTAACGAACATATAGCTATCTTATAGCTAGCTAGCCTCTTTGTTATTAGAGCGGCCTAAAGGTTCTCCGAAGATCCACTATTATGAACGTCCTGTCTCCGTCCTTTGCGCTCCTGACACTTAAGTAATATAAATACTATTATCTTATAGAGAGCTTTATAGTTCCCTTATAAGGTTATTATAGGCTCTCCTAAATATCTCCTTTAACTATCTTTTAAAGTCTTCTTTAAAGTTCTCCTAAAGGTCTTTATCTCTCTAATATTAATACTTACTAGTGTAAATAAACCTAGTAATTTAATTACTTAGTTTATACTATATAGTAGTCTTTAGATTTAGCTAGGTAAGTTCTTTTTACTCTATTATAAGTACTAGAGAGTATAGCTATAGTCTTTTTAGTAGTGTATTCTTTAATAGTCTCTTAGGGATTAATTTAGAAGGTATTTAAGGTATTTTACTCTTATAGGAAATAGCTTAAGAGGTTTATTTTAAAGATATACTACTATCTAATTCTATTCTAGGGAATAAATAGAAAAATAGAAGGAAATAAGCAAAAGGAGCGTTATTACTATAATTATAGTAAAACAAATAGCTATATAATAATCAGAGCTTTGCATGTAGTGTAGTATTTGTAGTATTTTGACTTTTGTTGTAGTATATAATGTAGTAGATTTTAGTGTAGTGTAGTATGTAGTGTAATGTAGTAAATACTACACTACACTACAAATACTATAAATATAGTATTAGTAAAAAAAAAAGTAGGGTATTATATAGTCTTATAATATTCCTTAGATTTCTCTTATTAAAGTTAATATTAGCTGTTTTTTTATTATAATTTAGTTATTTAGTTATAAATTTATAAAGTTTTACCTTATTTAGAAAAATAGCTATAAGTAAGGGTATAGGTTATCTATAGACTATATTTTATGATATTTAAAAAATTTTAATTTTTTGATATATACTAAGGGTTTATATTATAAATATACTATTTTTTCTAATATTAATATTCTATTATTTATTAAAGGTGCTTTTTTATTATAAAAGTACCCTATATATATCTTTAGAAATAGTACTAAATAATATATTAAAACTTAAAATAATTATATTAAAGAATTATAAAACATGTTTTAAATAGCTAATATACTTATTTATAATATATAAAAACCTTAGGTAAATAGATAATTTATTTGAATTAATATATAATTTTTATAATTCTTTTATACTTTTTTAAAATTTATTACTTTAATATTACTATATTACTACAAAAGAATTCTTAAAATAGTAGTAATAAAAGAAAGAATATTTATATAAAGTTACTATCATAATTTAAAAAAAAGCTTTATATATTATAAAAGCTTTTAAATTTATAACTTATTATATAATATTATATACTATTTTTAAATATAGTATTTAATTATAATAAATTTATAACGTTTTTTTATATTATATAATATAGGATATATATAGTATAATT